>OVBA01001732.1:0-34766 GCA_900406435.1 Lepidium aucheri | reverse complement strand
TCAAGTGTTTCCTTGAATATCAGGTCTACTAAGCTTCTTGTGTCGATGAGAACCTGATATACGTTGCAGTTGGTAACTTAGAGTTTGACGACAAGTGGATTGTCATGCAAAAACTTACGCCTTCCAAAATCTTCTAATGTGAAGACCACTTTTGCATTAACTAGTTTTAACTTCTCTCCGGGAGTCATACGTTTGACGTTTACCGTGGCTACAACTTTCTGCTCGTGCTTTTTGATTGACCTTATTGTATCATCACACGAATGTAATCCTCCCATGATGATGATAACCTCTGCTTTTGCAGGTCCTAACTTGGGAACCATGATCTCATTCATTACATTTTTTGGTTTTTTAGTCGCGACATCCTCTTGATACACCAATTTATTAGCCGCATCTTGTACTCTGCTTGTTTTCCATTTTTTAATTCGGAAAAGTTGTGTTTCTTCTTCATAAATGTTCACCTCCCCTTTGCTATATTTCTCAGCGAGAAGTTCTTGCAACTATTTATATTTTGAAGTAAGATATCCAACTCGGTTGTGGAAGGCGAAATACTCTATTTGGTTGTAAGTGTTGTTCCATGTATTACCTCATGGCTTCTTGGCTGAGCTTCTGGTTTCTTCGACTTGGAAAGCCGTAGCCATTCATCCTTTCCCTTTGTTTAAGTGTTTTCTCGGCTCCTCATATTCTTCCTTAGACTCTTTTACTTTGGAAACCTTTGGCATCTTACTAGCCTTAGCCAGAATTTTTTGTTCCTCAATGTACTCGACATGCCTTGCCGATCTACATAAAGCGGCTAACACTGTAGTTGGTTGATTTATGAAGAGATCTCTCTTTAGTGCTTTATCACTGCCATCTTCGTTTGTAAGGCTTCAATTTCCACATCGTCACTTACTTTGGCCTTTTGATTTTCCTAAAACGAACAAGATACGATTTTATAGTTTTATTGTTTCCTTGCCTCAAGGAGTGAAGTTTTGCTTGCCAAGGTGTCTTGATTGAAAAATATTGCATACTGCTTCATAAACGGTTCAACTAACTGGTTAAAGCTTTTAATTTAACCTATTGGTAGCTTCGTGAACCACACAAGTGTGTCCTAGGTCAAGTTTTCTGTGAAAAGTTAACAATATGCCGAGTCCTCATGATCTGGGTGGTAATTTGTACCTCCCATCATGAAATTGAAGGCACTCATGAATTCCAATGGATCTGTTGTTCCATCGTATGAGGTACAGCAGAGTCACGGTCTGCGGTTTACCAAGATCCTTCTCAACCTCTATGAGAATGGCAAGTTTTGAGGTCTGGCTAAAATACGCCCAATTTCATGTGCCAATCTTGTTGCTTAATGGAAATGTGACCGCATCTTGTTCATCATGCTTAAAATGGTTGAAGTGTCTAGCATTGCGGGAATGGGTTGTGGTGTGGGAGCATGTCCTAGCCTCACCACATTAGTTAATTGCGAATTTGCCGTTTTGCCAAGCATGTTCATTTGCACAATGGCGAGTACTTTAGCGGGAGGCTTGTTCATCTGCCCAGGCGGGTGGCTATCTCCATGTACTCCCATTTTTGCCTCAATTCGATCTGAGATATTCTTGTTCCTTTGTTCTACTGCTTCCATCTGTGCTAGCAGGTTTTGCAGCAGGTCATGAACATTGGTAGTTCATCTGGCGGTACCAAAGGATTTGTTGTGAGATTCCACTTGGTTCTCCACTGTTTGTACTTGGTTCATAGCTGAGTCACGGGTTTGTTCGAGTTTCTCTGAAGACGTGTAGTTGACTCGTCTCGAAGGTGAGTTGATTGCACTAAGTTTATGGACATTGTTGTTGTGGTTTTCTCCCTGCTTCCTTCTCCGTTAAGAGATCCTTTGATGTTTACCCCACAGACGTCTTCAATTGTTTGAGTAGGATATATCACAAAGGTTCAAGATCCAACTCGTTGATTCAAGAGGGAAGATGGGTAAGGGTTCTATCTAAAGAAGATGCAAGAAGAAATGATTGAAGAGTGAATTGCTGAGTTGCTCTGTATTGCTTGTAAGTGAAAAATGTCCTCTTTTTGGAGACCTCCCCCTCTATTTATAAAGTATAACGGCCGTTACAAATACACCAAACATAGAAGTATTACATTTATGTTTAGATTTCAAGTTATCTAGAAGATCTCCACGAGATTTTTGGAAATATTCCATGTTGGAAAAGGAATATTCTCATTTCTTTTCTTGATGACGTGTAAGCCAAATTCCTCTTATTAAGAGGTATGACGAATCGCCGAGAAGGACTTCTTCCGAGTTAAACCTGAATGTTCAAGACGCTATCTTAATCTTTTTGCCGGTTTCATGACCTAATGGGCTCAATATCACTTGTTATTTGTGGACCAAAATAGGATCTCGAATCAACCTCCAACAAACATGTCATAGAAAAATTTGTTGTTTTTGATTTCAATCCTTAAACATGTGAATCAATGAAAAATAGATCTCCAAATACTTACATAAACATAATTTATTCAATGTTTTATAGTTGACCATAGCCTTGGGCATAATAATCAGACCCGAAAACCGAACCAAAATTGATCCGAAAAAACAGGTTTAGGTCCAGGTCGAGGTCTTATAGTTTTACTCTATTCAGCACTATATAAAATATTTATGGGGGTCGGGTCGGGTCCGGTTCCTACCCGAACAGATCGGGTCCTCGATCGGTTCTTGGGTACCTAAAAATTCTCTCGAGTACTAGGGTATTTTTTAAATATACGTTTATTTGGGTTTATGTTCGGGTACAGGTCCTCGGGTATTTGTCAGATTTTATTTTTAGGTTATTTTTCAAATACTTTTGAGTTATTTATGAAAAACAGTCGGTTATTTTGGGTACACTAATATTTTGGATATATGGTTATTTTTTAAGTATTTGGATCTGGGTCCAGTTTTGGATCTTCGGATAATTTTTGAGTATATTGGTTTTCATTTTTAAAAATTTGAACCCGAACTAACCCGGATCCGAATAAATCCAACCCGAATTTGAACCAAAATTATAGCAGGTCCTAAAGAAATATAAAACTCCTTTACCGAAAAGATCCGAACCCGGTCCAAGAATCCAAATGCCCATAACCGGTTGACCATAATTCTTTAGAATCATGCCGCCATGTCTAGATAGTTTAAAGAAAGATGATCGATATGCTCGACTGGATTACATTTTTCCGAAGAATGATTGAATATATGTTATAGTATAATCAAAACATATGATAAATTAAAGAAACATACTTAAGCAAAGATTAATTCATGCTCAAATAAATTTGTTAATATAGAAATTGAAACTAACAAATGAATATAGCACATGAACTTAAAAGAGAATGATTAATATGAGAACACCAAGATCAAGCGAGTTTTTTAATTAATTTCATAAAATGGGAAGAAAGTGTTGCTTGCTAGGTTGTTGGAGGTGAATCCGAGATTCTATTTCAGTTTATGGATAACAATCAATATTTAAAAACTTCCTAGTCATAAACTCGGGAAGACAATTAAGAGGACATCTTGCCAAATCAATATCAATTCAGAAGAGTTTCTCCTCAATAACTCGTCATAAGACGAACTCGGCTGACACGTCATCAAATATAAAAATAGAAATATTTTTATTCCGATTTGGAGTATTTCCAAAAATCTTGCAAGAATCTTTTAGATAAACAATACAAAGCAATCAAGCAATACAAAGCAATCCAACATTCTTTCTCTCGACTATTCTCTTTATTTCCTTTGAAAGATCAGAGTCCTTACCCATCTTCCCTCTAAAATCTCCGAGTTGAATTTAAAATCTTTGTGCTTAATCATGTGCAAACAATTGGTGCCTTCTGTGGAAAAGACATTGAAAGAATTCTTCACGCAAAAGGAGGTAAGCAAACAGCCATCACAACAATGTCAGAAAAGGAAAACAAAATCATCACAGCGGAAGGACGTGTCAACGATCCGATTCCAGAGCAAATCAACATAATTTGCGACTCAGCTCTGAATCAAAATCGACGGTGGAGAACAACCACGAACAAGTTCTTGAGGTTGAAAATCTTCCAGAACCATTAGAAGGGCCACCATCGTTCGAGGCATGATGCAAAACCTGTTGACCCAGATAGAAGCACTAGAACAAAAAAACAGCAAACGTTTTGGTCGAACTGAGGTAGTGACTGGGTTGAACAGAACTAGGCACTTTCCCATGCAAGAAAACAGACCTCTTGCAGAAGTAATCGCCAACGTATAGAGGAATCAATTTGGTGAAACTTCAAGTTCCCAGCTAACTAATGCGGCAAGACAAGATCACGTGCAAGTACAACACACTCCCTCTCCTCACCCTGTACCAGCTACGCTAGAACCAACAACCGTCATGGGAATGATGGATGAGATGTGATCAGAGTTCCATTAAGCAACCAGCTCGGCACCTGAAATTAGGCGAATTCTAGCCCAAGCTCGAAACTCTCCATTCTCGCAAAGACTAAGAAGAGTCTTGGTAAATCACGGGCCAAGACTCTGCTGTTCTTGTTAAGATGGAACAACGGACCCGTTGGAGTTCTTAAGTGCCTTCTATGTCATGATGGGCAGAACAAATTACCATCCAGAGCAAGATGATGCGGTATATTGCCAACTCTTCGCCGAGAACTTAACTAGAAACGCATTAGTGTGGTTTACTAAGCTCCAAATTGGATCAATTGATAGCTTCAACCAGTTCAACGAGTTGTTCATGAAACAATACACTATATTTGTCAACCAAGACACCTCTGCAGCGGAGTTACTATCCTTGAAGCAAGGATATGATGAAACCCTAAAATAATATCTCGGGAAATTCAAAAAGATAATGACCAAAGCCAAAGTAAGCAACATTATTGCAATTGAGGCCCTAAGAACCGGTATGTTCAGCTATGAGGCGCTAAAATGAAATCTCTTCATAAATTGGCTAGCAACTTATTCAGATGCTTTGTGTAAAGTAGCCAGACATGCTGAGTGTCTCGAAGAACAACAAATCTTTATTAGAGTGCAAAAGGCAATAAAAGTCCCAGAGGCTAAGGGACCTAAAGAGGAGTATCAAGACCCAAGACAACATTCTCGGATGGAATAACTTTCCCACACAATGATGCCCTCGTCATGAAACTCCGAGTTGCTTATTATGATGTATTTCAGATACTTATCGATACAGAAAGTTCGGAGGATCTGATCTTCAAGCAAACACTCGATAAAATGACATTCTCGGATGTTAAGCTCAAACCGGTTAATAAGACTCTGATTGCCTTTGATGGGAGCTCAATCCATGCTAAAGGAACTCTCAAGTTGCCAATTTGCATAGCTGGAATTACGAGGTGGATTAAAATCTTAGTGGTTGACAAACCTCTGATCTACAACATCATACTCGGAACTCTGTGGATCCATGTGATGAAAGTCGTTTCTTTGAGTTATCATTAGTGTGTAAAAATCCTGATCGATATTGGAGTCAACACGCTATGAGGCGATCAGAAGATGTCTCATACATGTTTTAATGCCGAATTAAAACTACACAACAAATCTTGCATGATAGCAACATCTATCAATGGCAAAGTTGTTTCAGAGCCACTTGCACCCAACAAGCCGGATTAATCAACAATAAAGCTCATAAAAATTGATTTGACGGATCCAACAAAGTGTATCAGCATCAGTGTGAATCTGGACAAGAACATCCGAGAAAAGATAATTCAGCTCTTAGAAGATATTGTCAAAACCTTCGCATGGTCTACCAAAGACATGCCGAAAATCGATCCAAGGATAACGAGCCACAAGTTAAATGTTGACCTGACACTTAAACCGATAAAGTAGAAGAGACGAAAGCTTGGTCATGAATGTACAAAGGTAGTGATCGATGAAGTTAAAAAGTTAACGGATGCCAGATCCATCGTTGATGTCCAATACTCCGAGTGGCTGGCCAATCCGGTTTAGTCCCAAAGAAGAATGGACAATGGTGTGTCTGCGTTGATTTTACAGACTTAAACAAAGACTGCCTAAAGGATAGCTACCCTATACCAAACATCGATCGAATTGTTGAAGCAACAGCGGGTAATGAACTCCTTTCATTCATGGAAGCATTCTCGAGATATAAACAGATAAGTGTGCATCCGGAAGACAGAGAAAATACCTTGTTTTAACTGAGCGAGGAACTTATTACTACAAAACATGCATTCCGACTAAAGAACACAGGGACAACATATAAACGACTCATCAACAAGAAATTTTCTGATTAACTCTGCAAAACGATGGATGTCTATATAGAAAATATGCGGGTTAAGTGAGAAAAGTCGAAGATCATGTAGGTTACTTACCGCGATGCTTTAAAATATTGAACGAATATTTTAGATGAAACTCAACCCGACAAATTGCACCTTCAAAGTAACATCGGGAGAGTTTCTCGGCTACATACTTATGCAAAGGGGAACTTAGGCAAACCCGAAACAGATCAGAGCAGTCAGGAACTACCTTCACCAAGAAGCAAGCGAGAGGTCCAAAGGCTAATGGGACAAATTGCCGCATTGAATCGATTCATCTCGCGATCAACTAACAAATGTCTTCCCTTCCACCTACTATTGCGGGGAAATAAAAACTTTAAGTGGGATGAAGAATGCAAAAATGCTTTCTCCAAGTTGAAAAAGTATTTGTCTACCCCGCTAATTCTGGCTAAACCCGAAGAAAGCAAACCACTTTACCTGTATATTGCGGTTTTGATATCGGCAATGAGCAACGTTTTAGTCCGAGAAAATTGAGGAGTTCAGTATCTGATTTTATACATTAGCAAGTCTCTAGATGGACTAAAATCCTAGTATCTGTCCACTAAGAAGCTAGCCTTAGCATTGTCGTATCAACAAGAAATTTGAGTCCGTATTTTCAGTTTCATACAAATATAGTGCTAACCGGCCATCCATAAAGGATGATACTGCACAGCCCAAATTAGTCGGGGAGATTATCTAAATGGTCAATTGAACTCAGTGAATTTGATATAGAGTACAAAAGGAAGAACCAGCGCAAAGTCATAAGTACTGGCAGATTTTCTTATCAAATTAGCTCTCCAGAGAAGTTATAGAACAGTCATTCCGGCTAGCTTTTCAAGCTTCTAACAATGAAGCTGAGTACAAGGTCCTAATCGTCGGGGTCTGACTAGCAAAGGAAATCGCTAACTCAGATTGAATGCTACTGTGACTCGCAACTGCTAGTCAACTAAGTTAATGGCAGTTACGATACAAAGAATGATCGAATTGATGCATATTAGAAGTTGTCAAGGATCTATCTAAAGAGCTAAGTTCAAGATTAACAAAATTTCTTGAGCAGAAAACACTTCGGGAGATGCCCTAGCAGGTTTAGCATCAACAACTGACCTAGTCCAAAGAAGGATAATCATAGTAGAAAGCATCGATAAACCAAATATTCAACTGCCAAAAAGAGACTTCACTATCGTCTCGGCAATTACTGACATGACTGCCAAGTCTGACTTAGTAATCCCCATCCCCGACCCACCCGCTAACAAGGCCATCTATTAGAAAGATGAAATCTTGGCTTACATCTTTGATGGTGAAACTCTGGAGGATAGATGGGCTGCAAGACGACTAAAGCAAAATGCGCTTCTTATGCTCAAATCAATGAAATTTTCTACCGTCGTAGTACGAATGGCACCTTACCCACTTACATTCACAGCGACGAGACAAGAAAGGTAATGAGAGAAACTCACAAAGGAGCCGGTGGAAATCACTCAAGCAGACGATCCTTGGCAAAGAAAGTTTGGACTCTCAGATACTTTTGGCCAACTATAGCACAAGATTGTGGACTGTATGCAGCAAAATGTGAGAAGTGTCAACGACATGGACCTATAATTCATGCTCCAACTGAGGAATTAACATCATCCATATTGCTTTATCCATTCATGTGTTGGACAATGAACATAGTTGGCCCTTTACCCACTTCTCGGTAAAAAACGGTTTATCCTTGTCATGACCAACTATTTCTCCAAGTGGATCAAAGCAGAAACTTACTATCATATCAATGACAAAGATGTGGTAAAGTTTGTCTCGAAGAATATCGTCTCTCTTCACGGATAATGGGTCCCAATTCATCTATGCCTTCTGCAAAAAAAAAGACGAGTCTTAAATCTTGCCGACTTAAAATATTGCTCGTACTAAGCAGAGTCTTAAAATCTCGCCGAGTATAACTGTAAAAAATAGCTTTCGATACTAACTCTCACTAATGGCCAAAAAAACATGATCTATCCTCAAATATGAGATCTAGCTGATATGATTTTGTCTATATCATCTAAGGTTGGAAACTTACATTCCGAATCCATCTATATTAATATTTGAGCATGAGGAAGCCTCATTTCTGAAACTCTATAGTATACATGGCTGCAAAAATTATTTTTATTATATGTTCCACTAGTTTATTAAAACAAAACAATTAAATTACTTAGTGAGATAACTCACACGATACAGTCATTCCAAGTATGTGCCATTTAGTCAAACCATCCATGAGTGAATCAAGTTTTATTTTGAACATTGTGGAAATAATCTCTGCCTATCTTCAGCATTTATATGACGTTTTCAAAAAATCTCTGAAGAACAGGCCATTATTGCAATGCACGTAAACGTGATGTTTAGATTTGGAAATCCATAATGTTTACACACAGTCATGGCGTCTAAGTAAACTTTCTTAGGATCTCCGATGAATGATGGTAGAAAATAAAACTTTTTCCCTTGATCATGGAGATCGGTTTTACCCAGCGCAATAGCTTCATAGAAAGAATAGAAATTATCACTTCTTAAACTCGTCTAATTGGGTTTTATATTTATCATAATTTATCATATATATTACTAATGTGTCTCATTTATTTTAATAAACCCCAATTCTACATACCATAGAATTCATGATGTATTTGTTGAAGTTTACCACTGTTATAAGGATACCTTATTGTAGCAAGTCTATTATCGATCTAGTTCTGAGTATCAACAATGTACAATTGCATAAATTTTGAAATTTCACCATCAACTGGTTTCAAACTACCCATGAAATGATAATTTTCACCATGTAACTGAAACATCTGAGGTCCACAGCCATTAGGGGAACAATTGACAACTTGCCCACCAAGAGATGTAAATGAGAATAACATGTTGTATGCTCTAGTATTCTTTCTGGAATTCCAGCTCATCTCGTCATCACTGGTAAGCAGCTTATTTAGAATATCTGGAACAGCCTTAAGTAAAGGTAATTTAAAATGGCCTTGTAGACACCAAATAGTATTAGTTGTTATATGATATTTTTATATAATTTCGATATGTATAATAAATTTTGAGGTTAATATAGAAGTTACCACTAAATTTTGTTTGTATTCCTCGCATAGTTGCCTTATTATAGCCAAATTCAGTTTATTGAGCTTCTTCTACCCTCAGAAAGTACTCAAACCTTTGTTGCATGTCGTCGGGAATCAGGAACTCATCAACATCATTAGTAGAAGTATCAGAATCAGAATTCTATAGTTGGAAATTATTATGAAGATTGGGCAATCTGTTACGTGAATTCATAGCAACTCCACTCGACCTGGAAGCAAATTATAGTGGGTCATGTTAAGTAGATGTATTTCCAGAGCCAGAGATATTGGAAGCATATGTAAAAATTGTGGTTTTCATATCGTGGTTTTTTTCATATTTGGTGTTTGCTTGAACATGTCAGCATGGAGACTTAGTGGTTTCTTCTTCATAATCAAAAACTTGTTTTAAAATTTACGAAAGTTGTGAGAGAAGAAAAAACCTAAAATTGTATATTCGATACAAAAAGAAAGCAATATATACTATACTAAACCCTAAACCCTAAATTACGATTATGTTTTCTTAACCCTAAAATTAAAGATAGATATCTTAAATATTGATATTGGCCAGTTATAACCGAAAATCAAATCTTATCATAAAAAGAAACTACATACAATATTCCTATGTTATAATATATATTTTTTTCTATGATGACTTTTACAATTTGGAATCAGCTTAACTTTTTTTTGTTGAACAGCAATTGGTAACTGTAAACTTTTTGTTAATTTCCATTTTAGAATAAAACCATCATTAACAATTTCAATAGTAAATAATTTGTGGTACAAAATTTTATATATATATATATATATTTACTTGAATCAATGTTATATATTTATATGCAAATTATGTTAATTGTTTGTCGACAATATAAAAATAAAAATAGAGTATCATTTACATAATTGTATTTGCGACACGAAAGTGTTACATAATGAAAGTTTGACAATAGCTAAAACGCAACGTTAATAATATATATATATATATATATATATATATATAACTGATTAAATATTAAAATTTGAACCCAAATTTTAAAATTCAAACCCAAATGTCAAGAGTATAATCGACTAAATATTTATTTTTATTATTTTTGTCATTAGTAGTATTTGTGTTTTTAATATATGTATATCATAATCCGATAAAATGTTAAATTATTTATATCGTACTGGAATATATTTCATGTCTTTAAAAATGGTGAAGAGAAAGATATTATAATTCATCTTTGTATACGAATCAACTGAATATATTTTAGGAAATTGTTTTGAAAACATGGGATGTTTTTGTGTTACTGGTTATGAAAAGGACAATCATTTCCTAATACTAACAGTCATAGATCACATTGCAATGATATTCAATCCCTTAAGAAATACAATTACTTATTACAACGGTAGAGTGAAAGTTTTTTTTTAGAGAACTAGAAACAAAGTTAACATAGGAAAAATCAATATCTTCCCAAAAGTTTTAACTATCTTCATTATTCTACTTTAGTTACCTATACCAAATAAGAAAAATCAGTCAATTTAATTATATATACCTATAAGAAAACAACAACAAAAAAATACAAACTCTGGTATAGTAAAGAACCTTACCTCTGATAGAGCTCGTTTTATCTGTTTGGTATGGATAGTCGATTTCGCAGTAGTCAGAACCAAATATCACAACTTTAAACGTTAAAACTATAAGAAAACAACAACAACAAAATTCATAGAAATAATTCCTGAACAATTTCCTGGTTTGAATTCCCTGATTTTCCTATGAATTTCCCTGAACTTGATATTTTAATTTATCGAGTTTACATTATTTATTTCTTAAGTTGTTTAATCGCATTCACCATTACTTCATATTGACTTAGCTCTAGTTTGATCATAAAATTGATAGTGTGATAACTTGGTCCTTGTAGATTCGATCCCTAGAATACTACTTCGTTTTGTTATGCATTTGCAGTAGAATAATAGGGTTTAAACTCTGAGTGTATCAACAATACGGATAAATTCTAATATCTCTTTCAACTCGTACATAGATTCCTTCAAGGTTCTTTAGTGTTGCTGACATTTTTGATGCTTGTAAAGAAGACAGTATTTCAGGACCTTCTGTTTTTATTCGTTTACTTCCACTACATAGTAGAATTACACCATGAAGGTATATTGCCTCATGATACTTTCTTTGATAAGATCGACGAAGAAATATTTGTCCTTCATATTCTTGTTGGTCATAAAAATAGAAGATTATACCTAATCCATACAAAGCTTAATGATTTTCAGCTTCAGCTAACCTGTAATACCGTCTATAGAATTGTTGAGTATTCCAATATGAATAGTACTCTTTTTGCTCAAGAGATACTCGGTACAAAACGTGAGGTTCATCGCACAAGGCCTTAAACTTCTTGCACACTAACCTAAGGTTCAAAATAGTTGTTAACGAAGAAACAACACAAGAGGAGTCTATTGAGATAAGAATATCATCAGTCAAAAACAGGAGCGAAAACAAAAACAAAAATTATTTTTAGGTAGAAGATGGTGTGTGAGGGTAAAAAACTATAAAAGCGTTATATATTTACAAGAAACTATTAGAGTTTAACCTAGCATATATCATATATAAAGTCGGTGTAAACTGTAGTTGTAGACATGCAACCAATATATATTTTTATATCGTAAGTATAAAATTCTTAACTAAACCAAGTAACAAAAGGAATGACAACAATCTAATGAAAAATAACTTTAAACAAAAAAAGATAATCAAAAACAAAGATATACAAATTTTAAATAAGTCAATTTTTAATTTGTCAAAATTGTCTGATTCTCATCATCAGCTCCAAATTGAGTTACTTCAACACAACGTCTCTTGTTGAGTGGAGGATGATCATTTGATTCAGAAGACATGCCATTTTCACCCTGCGTGCAAGATGTCAAAGTAATCGATGAGACACCCTAAGAAGAGCCATGGCTAGTACGCTCTTTGTGAGTCGATATATCATAATCAGACCCATCAATAGGGTCAAATATCCCGTATAGTTTAGAAACTTTGAATGTATCATTACCATTCCGGATATTATCCTTATCAAACAACCAGAAATTCAGAAGTATTCCCAATCAAATTTTGGATAGGAGAAGAAATATTTTTTGGATCTTGAATCTACAAAAATTAAATTATAAATCAAAGAAAATAAATGAGAAAAACACATAATTACATGTTTATCTGCTATAATGGTACTAATAATAATAAAAAATATGGATTTACAAAAACAACAATTCTGATTTGATAGTGTAAATACCTCATCGAAAGAACCATTTAGTAACTCGAATGCACTTTGATCCAAGACTTCAGTTGCAGTATTGTCCGAGAGCAAACACTTTGTTGTTCTGGTTTTGTCCATACACACAAATAAAGTTTGTACCTAAAATCAAGAGAATATTATAATTTTAAAAAAATACCAACAAAACATTATTTATTATATTTATACAGAATAAACAATTATACTTTGGATTAACTTCGGGCATTTGTTCTTTGCACTTCTCGCACCAAAACACCTTCTTGTCACCCAATATATGCTTCTCGTCATCCTCTTTCTTGCGCACAATGTATACACTTTTATTGCGTTGCCGACAAACAAAGTAATACCAAAGCCAATCGATGTCAATATCGTATATTTCGCATACAATCTTACACTGTGTAGTCTACCAAAGATTACAAAGAATTGAGTTAATACCGTAAGAAATTATAGTAATCAGAATATATCAAAATAAGATAACATAAATAATTACCTCTCTTACATCAAGCATATCATTCACGCTTTTGGTTTGACACGATGCTAATGAATCCTTGTTTTTATATATGGGCAATGCAATTAGAACTCTGAATAGTATCCCCACCAGTTGGCAAGATATAAAACCAAATATCAATTAGTATATTATATAATTGATAAAAGACAAAATCATAAGTTAAATAGTACTAGTACTATAAATATATTTAATACCTTTGAATAAAATATCGGACAACTACAAACTGAGAATTTATAAGAATTTAAGATGTATCATAACAACTCGCTACTTGTACTTTTCATGTGTTATAAGTAAAACAATTCTTAGTATTGCTGGAATAAATATTTATAAATGAATAGTTTCTCTAGAAATAAAAATAGAAATTCATACCTCTAAAAATGTTGATTTTTGCAAATCAAATTATGCATGTAATGAATTTGCCGTTAGAAAATTCAACGACATCATAGAGTATTTCAGCAAACTTTCCCCAAAGAGTACATGGTATATAGGCATCGCTGGAAATTAAATTTCAGAATATAGTAAAGTAAAAATTTGGCGTTGGTTTGAAATGAGAAGACTCTGATTGATTTTTCTTCAGCTTCTATTTGATTAATTTTTTCTATATGTACAGCTACATTTGTAATGACTCTTTTTGTTGATATATAATTTTGAAATTTCAAAAAAAAAAAAAGGTAAAAAGTTACCCGTAGACTTGTTTTTAAGCTTCTGATAACATAGGAGTAAAACACATTCCCATGGCGACCCATTTCATGCAGTGTATTGGCTAAAAGCAATCTTTCTCTGAACGATCCGCTTCCAGGTGGATCAAGTACTCTTGGTGAAGCTCTTATGGCGCCCACTGTCATTTATGTGAAACTGGTTTGTTCTTTTGTCAAAACTTTCATCATAGTTGTTACCAATTGCATGACTCATGACTCTCTATCTTCTCTCCATTCGTAGGTAGTTGACATAATTGGCAAAGGAGTAGTGAAGGGGTTAGCTCATATCACAGGCGGAGGTTTCACCGACAATATTCCTCGAGTCTTCCCGGATGTGTTAGGTGCTCTTATTCACACTGATGCTTGGGAACTTCCACCATTGTTCAAATGGATCCAAGAGGTATGAACGAGTGAAGTGATATAGCACTAAAAACGACTGTACATGCTTTTAAATGTTTGATTGCTTTCTGGTTGTTATATAGTCTGGGAAAATAGAAGACACCGAGATGAGAAGAACATTCGATCTCGGAATAGGGATGGTTATGGTGGTTAGTCCAGAGGCAGCTTCACGGATGCTACAAGAAGTCAAGAATGAAGACTACGTCGCCTATCGCCTTGGAGAGGTCATAAACGGTGAAGGCCTAAGCTATCAATAGAGGGTGTTGTCTGCTCTTTTTTCTCCTTTAAGTTTCGGTTTCCCACCAGTTTTAAGAATCGATCCATTTTTAAGATTTAATCGTCTACGGTTTTATGAATTTACAAACCATGAGATGACTTTTTTTTATTAAAAAAAAAATACGAGTTAATTGTCGCAAAATAAAAGATGTTTGTAGGAAGAGTTCTTCAAAAAATCAGATATCCCAGGTCTAAATGAATATATTTATAATCAAACAATGAATATATTTATAACATACTAAACGACAAATGAATATAGTAAATATTTATGTCCAAAACTTTAATCCGAGTATCTATTGCGACTACACTTAGGACGGTTTAGCTACTAAGATTGGAAGATGTAAGTGGAAAAGAGAGCTCTAAGCTTGATACTTAGGAATTGTGTTCAACCTTAGCCTCCGTATGTTCAGAATTAGTCTCTTTTCCTTCCGCTGATGATGGCTTCTCCTCATTAACATGTTCCTGAGCTTTTTCAGGTGTTGTGTTCTGCAATTCGCAGGTGGGTAATTTGTTAAATGATAGTAATCGATTCCACCAGATCTCATATAATTATATGTATTAAAAGGAAAATATATTTGATTACTAGATATAATTTTATGTAAGAAGACTAACCTTATTCTTGTCGCGCCACCCTAGTCCAAATGGCCGTGCTAACAAACTGATCCTGCTTGGAGGAGGAGGTTCTGGTAAATGATCATTGTTGTTTTTCACAGATGAATCTTGGTTCATTTGCCTATACAAAATTCAGAATACACAAAGGTCGAGTCATAAGGAATAACGTATCAAATCTTAATAGTTATGTATAAAAAATATATATTTGTCTCACCGTGGTGAAGGTTGTGCCTTGAGTTGGCCAGATTGATACTGCAAAGTCGCCTCGAGCATGGACTCTGCCATCACTGCTCTCTTCTCCATTTCAGCAAGTGCAGCAACAGCTTCCTCGTATTTTTCCTAGAAAAGTTTTCATGTTAGTAACAGAAAATATCTAAGATATGAACAAGAAGATACGATACAGAAGAAGAAATAAATTAACATTTGGAACACGCAGACTGCAAACATACGACAGGAATGGGTTAATACAGGATTTAGAGACTATTTCTCCTAACTATATGTGCAAGTCCTCTACTGGGAGACGGAGCAACGTCAATAATCAGGCAGTAAAAGCTCTTCAAAACTAAATCAGAAACTTATTTACCTGCAAGACTTGAGCAGCATATCTCTGCGCCGCTGCATCCTGCTCGGCAAATCTTCGTGCATCTTCTGTTACCTTCTGTTCTTGTTCTACCCGCATCAAGACCTTCATAAGTATTAATTAATCTCAGAATATGTTTCTCCCATAAACGCAAAGAAAAAAAAAACAGATAGATCATGCAAATGCAAACCTGTAACATTGCACCTTCTTGTTCCTGCTTATCAGAGAGGAGTCTCTGAACTTCGGTCAAATCTTGCTCTAACTGCTCGACCTGAAGAATTAGTTAGCACCGATCAGTCTTTGAATTAGATCAGCACAGAGATGAAACATAAGTAACCAACAGGAGAAGTATAGAGATAAAGGAAATGAATGATGGCTTTCACATGTGAGAGAGAAAGTTGTGTTTGTATTCAGAACATGGATAAAGAGACAAGTGAAATAATGTAAGCTTACCTTGGCACTCAATTGACGCCGATTGTCTTCCTTGACTATCTCCATGAGAGCTATCTCCAACTCTTCAGCTCTACCATAACATAGGAAGATGGAAAGAAGAATAATAAGGAGAGACAATCTGAATTTCTACCATTTAGTGTCCAATTATTTGTTGAGAGAAGTAACTAACCTAAGTAGAGCTGATCTTTTCTCCTCAAGCAACTTGCAGAGTTCAGCCTTCAAATACAGAACCTGAAAAAGTTATCAGTCAACTTTTAAAAGGGGCTTCCTGACTGTTGGGATCAAGTTATTTTATGTATCTTTTCTCCAGATATAATTATCTAGCATTAAAGTGTACTACGGGGAGCAGCTCCAACTCAAGAGGAAGGACAAAAATTACCTGCGCTTGGAGATCTTGAACAGAATCTACCTCCCCATCCCCAGTCAAGCTTACTAAGCCTTCATCTGCATTACTTGATCCTGACTCAGATCGAGACAAACTCCCATTTGTCAATGAGGCTTTGCCATCCACCAAAACAGATTTTGGGTCTTGCTTAAAGTTATATAATTTAGAGACAAGGCCCTTAGAATCCCTCCAAGCTTGAAGCCCCTTCGATCTTTCCTCAAGTGCAGCTATTACAGCTGGCCTATGCTTGCATCGCAATTCCTGCAATCTAATTTCATGTACATTTTGGTAACCCATGCAAGCAGTTAATACGAGCTGGCTACTATCAAATGTTGATCCAGTCAGTGATTGTAGCAGAGTAACAGCGTCTCCAGCATCCTTCGTTGTAACTAATGCAGGACCTGAGGTGAATTAAAGCCCAAGTTAATGAAGTCTCAATACGAACATTGCTACATTCAGAAGATCCAAAAAACATATAACTTAAATCGGAACACCACTAGTTTCAATCAAGTACCATATAGTTCCATCAATGCGAGTGCTGTTCTGAAAAGCATTACACGATTTCCTTCAAAGAGAAGCACATCCCAGACTCTAAGAACTGTGATCAAGAAGATGAATATTTAGAAAGACAATGGTTTCTCTGTTCCAACTCTCACATACAAAGATGATTAAATTTAGAAAATGTCGATTGCAAAGTCTTTACTCAGTTCCCAATATGAAACAAAACAGTTTAATTCCAATGTTTAAAACCTGACCACTTTCCCATGGAAGCATATTCATGAAGATGGAAAGAAACCATGGCCCTGTAACCCAAGCCACTTGTACTCCAAGATAATCAAGATGATGAACTGTAGACATACAAAAATTGCAGAGCATTAGTACTACTGTTAATGTTTAAGATGAAAGATCTATGAAGAACTCACCCAATTTAGGAAATCTTTCTCGAACCAACTCCTCCAGAACTAGTTGATCTACCTGATATAATTACAAGATACAGTAACATTAACTAACAGAATTGGTGGATGTAAAGGTACATGTTGTCATGATTCTATCACCAGTCTGCCCCAAAATTTGGGCATACATATAGATAAGCAACTAATATTATCACCTGAGACTCAATCATTTCTTCTGAATAATAGCCATTGAAGTATTCATCAATGATTCCGGTCAGTGCCCTAAATTTAAGAGTATTTAATTAGCAGGGGTATCGATTTGAAAACTAAAGAGTGAAGAAGAAAAAAGAAGCCTAATAACAGTTACACCAATCAGCAGAAAATGGAAATGATAGACACCGAAACTATGCACGAGCCAAGGATTTTTTGTTTTCGAATTAATTAGTAGATTAATCACAGAACATTGATTTAAAACAGTTCATGTTCGAAGAAGTGAAAGTGATTGATCATAAACGAAACACAGAGCCAAGGAGTTTGACTTTTACAACATCAAGTTTGTGAACATACCAAAAAGCATTCTCTTCGGGCATCAAAAGCAATAAAAGGGCAGCAAAGAAATTCATAGCCTGCAGATCGTATAATGGCACAAGATATTAATATTCTCTTACCATGTCTCAGTACTAAAATAAAGAATCATGATATTGGCTAAGAATCTATACCTGACAGTATCCAACAGATGGATTATGCCTAGCATAAGCAGTAAGCAAACGACGCAGAGCATTTCTACCATCATCATCTAGGGCAGGATGACCTGGAAATGTCCGAGGCAAATCCTGTACGAAATAAGCAAAGGCATAAGAAACCTCATAAAGTCCACTGTAAGAACACTAGAGAGAAAGGCACAACGATGAATATATCTTAGAGTGTAACCTTTTCTATCTGGCCTTTCCATTTTTCTACAACAGCAAGGGAGTCTGTATTTGAACCTTTATCATCAACATGCTGCATATCCTCTTGATCTATGTTGTTTCCGGAACTATCTGCAGCAAGAAGGTTTTGGTAATAATCCTTGCAGCGTCGTTTCCTCACACCCACAAATGCTTGCCATAACTGAAATGTTATTGACATATGTGACGGTTATAAATAAACAAGACCTAAGGCGAACAAACTATAGATGGACAGCTAGAGCATGATGTCAAATAGGAAGGGAAGGCAGCAATGTAGACATGACAAGATTTATTACCTCTCCCCTTAGAGCCATAGGTACACCACCACGAATAAGCACTTCAAGTTCTTCCTTCCAAGGACATGTAGACACTGGACTCGCATCAGCAGCAACAGGAATGCCAGAGACGCTTGTACCATCTGAAGAAGAACCATCCTGAACATCCGACCTCTCGACATCATAGAACTCGTCTTCAGAATCATTCTCGGATGCTCCCTTGAAAGATTTGGCATCATCAAATGAGGATGAAGATTTCACCTTAGGAGTCTCTTGATCGCCTTTTGATATATCCCCCTTTTTCTTGACACGGATGCTCATCAAATCTTCAATTGATCGTAAAGATGGTCTGACGTCAGTCCACAATTGCACTCTGTGAAGATTCTTCTCTGCATCGGGGCGTCCTTCTTTTTCACTTGCATCATCAGGAGTTACATCAGAACCTAACTTGTCGGCATGCAGATCTTCTCCAGCACCCTTGTTTAATTCCTCACTTTTTTCCTTCTCACTTTCAGTAGACGGTGCATGACTATTTTCACATGGTCCGCTTGCAGGTGACTCAGTTGCTTCTACATGATCTGCCAAGAAATTGTTCCACCTGTCCGACCTTTCTTCTTCTTCCTCCTGTTTGTACGCAAAGAATGACTATACAAGTTTAGGGGAATCATCTGGAAAATGAATGATAGGAACTGCTTCTGTGATTTCAAGGACGAAAGGACTTATTAAGGTGTGTAGTTTAAAGGAGCACTAAGACGTGTAGTTCTAGATTACGATATCTTTCACACAGGATTCCCTATGAATATAATTCTAAATGGAATCAGTATTCTGGCCATACTACCACCGGCATAACCAAATTTAAAGGCAACTAAAGCTGTTCCACAAATTAACGTGGATGAAAGCCTAAGTAAAAAATGGGAGATGTGTAGATATAACCTTGTAAATATCAGCATATTCTCTGTATCTCTGCACATGTTGAGGTCTCACAGGAAATCCGTACGCATCCCTGTAGACAAATTTGGACAAGTAAATTGGCACACTCATACTGATATATAAATCCCAACTATAACTCATAAGGGATGTCCATGTTTCCTAGATCTTTATACCGGATGATACAAAATTACATTATAAGTTTGTTTTAAAGCAATTGAATAGCACAAGGAATTTTAGCTAAAGTCCATTTCCTGATATTCTCCCAAACAACTCGAATCGACTATCAAGACCACCTTCACTAAATATCATGCCACTTGGAAGCAATAATACACCAGTAGACAAAAATAGCATTGAAATGAATCACAAGGATGTACTTCAAAATAAGATCAAGAATCGAAATCTCGAGTTATTGCTAACTAAAATGCTAAATTGAAAGCCAGATTAAGAAACAGTTAAAAAGAGAGAGCGCAAGTTGAAAGCAGAAAGAGGAGCAGAAATGTTGTGGAGAGGAAAGGGGGAAGAAGTTCGAAACCTCTTGTGCTCGAAGGCAACGAGAGGATTAAGAGGCTTAGAAGCAGCGGCGGCGGCGGTTATTCTCATTGGGTAGCGAGAAGAAGAGATCTAGTCTAAGTGGTGACGAGTTGATGAAACCTGGTGAAGAAGAAGATCGAAGCTAATTAATTAAGATCATAACGCCACTGATTTAAGTTGAAGAAGGAAGAAGTTGCAGTAGAGAGAGAGAAAAGGAAGAAGAAGAAGTGGAGAAATCACATGGAAAGGGCGAGATTGTCGACGAGTTTATTACATGTGACTTTTATTTTGACTACGTCGATTCCTTGACACTCAGTCCTAAAGCTCCTTTTCTCTCTCTCTTTCTTCTCTTATTATATTATTGTAACTCTTTTCTTCTACATCTATATTCTTTTTATAACTACTATTGATGTAATTGTGAATTTTATAGTTGTTTTCCATTATACTGTTCTTAATTAAAGAAAGTTTAAACCACAGCTGGGCATTCGGATGAAACCGGAATTGACCGAACTGACCAAACCAGTTTTTTCGCTTTTTGGTTCAATTTCGGTCTCTCCATATAAACCGATCAAAATTGATTAAATTTTAAAATTAATTATCGGTTCGGTCAGTTCGCTTACCACATAACTGTTTGGTTTAAAATAAACCAAAAATATAGCATTTAACCAGAATTTTTATATGTTTTAAATCAAAAATTTAAAAATAAAGAGAATAACCGAAAAAACTGATAAAAACCCAAAAAACCAAAAAACCGAACCAAAAAATCCAAACCGAATAAATTAATTCCGAAACTAAACTAGACCAAAATAATCATTGATTTATTCAGAATTAAATTTTACAAACCGAATAAACCAAAAACCAAATAAACTAAATTGATCGGTTCAGTTCGTTCTGATTGCCCGGACCTAGTTTAAACTTTTAATCCCATCCAAATTTTTGAATCATTAGTTTAATGGTAAAGAATTATGCTAATTTTAAAATAGGAGAATGTAATGGTTGTTAGTTTTGATGAGTGTTTTGGTACCAAAATCCCTTTTTCACTTAATACTTTGACTATCGTTTAAAAGGTTTTATTTTTATTAAATTTTACTCACTTTTAAGCAGAATTTTTTTCAATCAGTTTGATTCTCAAACAACGGTAATTTCCAATTTTCCCGTTTCTAATTTATTCACATTATTTTGAAGAACGTATTTTTCTTCGATTATTTCTTTTTTCTGCTTCATATTATTCGAAAGCAGATATACAAATCATGTCTTTCCATAAAATTGAGCATAATCACCGCCAAACAACATAAGACTTACGCAAATCCCTGCTTTATTTTTCATCCGCCGATCAATTCTCCTTCGCTTTCGTACGGTGAACATCAAAATGGCAAAGCACCTACACCAAGCCATTAATGCTCTTTTGATTGAAGATGAAAAACTCATGGTCCTCCTAGACAACCCCCGATTTTGAGTTTTTGATGAGAATTCTCTAAGCATTCTAGGAAGACTCCTCAACCCTGATTGCCAAATAATGGCGAAGATGATTGATGATATGCCCTCGGGTGTGGAGAGTCAACGAGAGAGTCTGTGGCATATCTCTGTCTTGTGACAAATTTCAGTTTATTTTTCAGAGGGGAGAAAACTTACTGATGGTTATGGCGGAGACACTCTGGTCTTACGATAATTGGACAATGGTAATGGAGCGCTGGTGTCCTAGTTCGTCTAAAGATTTCCTATCAACAATGTTAGTATGAATCATAATATGAAACATTCCTATCACCTACTACATTGTGGAGACAATCCATCATTTGGCCTCTACAATAAGCAAAGTTGAAGAAATCACATATGGTCCAAAAGAGTCACAGAAAATGGACTATGTTCGTGTCAAGATATCCTTCAACATCATGGACCCAACAAGAGAATTCAAGATCCTGAACCTCTCATCTGGGGAGAGAGAGTATGAGAAAATCAGGAAGAAATATTTCCACTACAAAAGCTTGATACCATGAAATGGCATCTTGCCCATCGAAGAAGAAAGAACAGGCTGAAGAAGGTAAATCAAAAAAGGCGAATAAGACTCAGATTGAGTCTAACCTTGCAACTACTCCCTCTTGTCCCTACATTAAAGCACCTCCGATTCTTCCCAATTTGACTAAATTGTGAAATAAAGAACATCAAGTGGTCGTGCAGTATATCTCACGTCCTGATCCAAGAGAAAAGGTGGTTCTATCACATGAGTCCAGCAATATGTGGAGGACCTGGAAGATGAATTTACCCCTCAACACCTTAAGACACCATGAACGCTAACAAAGAGAAAATGCTAGTTTTTGATGTTTCAGATTCTGGTTAACATCTAACGAACCTAATCAATTAGAGCACTTCCCATAAGCCAGTCACTACTGAAGGCAATTCCAACATTTTTGAAGTACTGGTGTCTTCTCCAACTATAGGAATCATGGCAACCAACAATGTACTAGGCTTTTGTTTGGGACTTGCAAATATTGAATATGCTGGCGCAAACAAACTAGGGAAAACCTACGTAAGAGACCGAGTAAGTGGGTTAGAAAGACGCATCCAACAAAAGGGCCTCAAGCTCCTATAATCCATCCTCTGCATGCCCTTTAACAAGGGAAAGCAGTAGAAGGAATATTGTTGAAGCCATTCCCAAACTAACATAATCACATATGGTGAAAACAACAAACGAAGGCTCGATAAAGCAGCACCAAATCCTACGAAAAATAAACTAAACAACTTCAACTCATGTTGGCTTCCTGTGTGAAGCCACTGGATCAGTAATGAATATAATGAGTTGGAACTGTCAAGAAGCGCGAAATACAGGGATAGTTTATCACATCCATGAAATACGTAGGAAGTATTTTCCAGACATTATGTTCCTCATGGAAACCAAACAACAAAGAGAGTATGTTATAAGTCAAAAGGAGTCTCTGATTACAAT
This sequence comes from Lepidium aucheri, assembly GCA_900406435.1. NCBI lineage: Eukaryota > Viridiplantae > Streptophyta > Magnoliopsida > Brassicales > Brassicaceae > Lepidium > Lepidium aucheri. The sequence goes on along the minus strand of OVBA01001732.1, from coordinate 11,749 downwards.
AAAATGTATGCAGTAGATCCAGTTGAGTTGAGTGGGGTTTAACTATGTTTTAAAAAGAGTGTATTATGATTGATATTTTGTATGCTGATAACCGGATCATAAATATGAAAATCTAGATGAATTCACTCTACTTTTTTGTCTCATGTATATATGGATATATGGTGCAATCTCAACGCGAATAAGTCTGAGATCACCTATCACGCATTGGTATAAACACGAATGAACCATGGTTGTTAGTTGGTGACTTTACTGAACTTCTCAATAATATTGAGAAAACTGGAGGACCACTATGCATAGAATCTACCTTCTGAGATTTTAGAGACATATAATCTCCAATTGCAAAATCAAAGTACTACATAGTTCGGCTAACCCTTTATTTTGGGCCGGTTGGAGAAATTGAGTATGGATTCAATGTCGATTGGATAAGAGCTTTGGTAATGATAGTTGGTTTAAACTATTCCCACAATCTCTTGGAAGTTTTCTGGAAATCTAGACTTCAGATCATAGACATTGATATTATCCACTTTAGAAACTGAGATTCAAGAAGATGAAAGACACTTTCAGTATGAAAATCATTGGACAACAAAGCCATGTAACAAAGAAGCGGTTATGGAAGGTTTATACAGCTATCAGATAGAATAAATAATTGTAGATGATTAATGTCTCAATGGAAAACACGTACTCTAACGAATTCAGCCAACACTATTTAGTGTCTCAAACATGAAGTTGAATTAGAAGTGGCCAAGATGAAACCAGATCACGATTACCTACACCGTTTGAAGTGGGATTTATGTGAAGCACATAGAGAGGAAGAATTTTTTAGAGACAACAAAACAGAGAATTGTGGCTTAAGGCGTGTGATAAGAATACTAAGCACTTTCACAATAATTTAAAAAGCAAAAAGATGCGAAACAGATTCAATATGTTGAAAGATGCAGAGTCAAGGGATCAATACGTAGAAGATACCAAGGGAGAGATTACTGTGAGCTATTTTGTAAGTTATTCCAAAGCTCAAAACCGCAAAACATGGCTAAACTCTTAGAGGTCTGCGTGTTACAAAGGCATGGGTGAGAGACTTACGGAGACTATCAATGCTAAAGAAGTTAAGCGAGCAGTTTTTGCAATCAATGTTGACCAGTGCCAAAGAGCTGATGGTTTTAAAGCTAAATATTATCAATAATTTTAGAGATCACAAGGCTAGGCATTGTTAGAGCAATCAAGAGTTTCTTTGAAACAACTTAGTTTCCTGCAGACTGGAATTTCACCCAAATATGTCTCATCCCAAAAGTCAAGAGTCTTACCAGAGTGACAAATGCAGCCGATAATTTCAGTCTTAGTACATTATAAGATCATTTCAATAATTCTCTACATATGTTTAAAGAAGATCTCTCGGTAGTTAGTTTCTGAATCTCAAGGTTGCTTTGTGTCAGGAAGGCTAATCTCTAACAATATCCTTGTAGCACACGAATTGGTTCACTCACTACTCACAAATGTGAATAACGATGAGGGGTTCATGGCTATAAAGCCTGACATGACAAAAGCTTACAATCGAGTAGAGTGGCCTTCCTAGACATATTATTATACGAATTGGGTTTCAGCAACACTTGGATTAAGTGGATCATGTTTTGTATTACCTCAGTCACATACTCATTCTTACTTAATGACAGAGTTCATGGTTTCATTAAACCGGAAAGAGGCTTAAGACAAGGAATCCCCTATTTCCTTTTCTTTTCAACTTATGCGTTGAAGCACTTTTATCTTTTGAACAAATTAGAAGATGTAGGGAATCTAAGTGGTGTTAAAGTAGCACTAACAATCCTAACTATACATCACCTCCTTTTTGCTGATGATAGCCTCCGGCTATGTTGCGCTAACCTTGAAGAAAGTAGAGAAATTAAGAAGCGTTTAAGGTTATACAAGAAAGCTTCAAGGCAAACCATCAATTACCTCAAATCCTCTGTTTATTTTGGAGCCAAGGTTCACTCAACCACTCAAGACCAAACTAAAAAAATGCTTGTGTATCTCGAATGAGAGTGGAACGGGTATGTACTTAGGGTTACTAGAATTGTTTACAGGGTCTAAAAGAAAACTCCTAAACTTCAATCACGAAAAGCTAAGATCTAGAATGAACGATTGATTTCCTAAGTCTTGTCACAAGGAGGAAAATAGACCTTACTTAAAGTAGTGGCATCCTCCATGCAGTTTATGATATGCAATGCTTTAAGCTTTCCAAATACACATGTAAGAAGATAACTCCAACCATGAGGGAGTACTGGTGGAGCAGAGGCACCAACAAAAATAAGATACCTTAGGTTGCATGGAGTAAAATGTGTTGGAGCAAACGGTAAGGATGTTTGGTTTCAAGGACATTGCCATTTTCAACCAAGCCCTACTCTATAAACAAGCTTGAAAATTAGTTAACCAATCTGAGTCACTGCTGAGCAAAGTACTGAAAATCAAGTATTTCCTATCATCTAGGTTCTTAGAAAGTTGTATGGAGACGCGCCATCCTTTGGATGGCTTAGCATTTAATACGGTAAAGAAATATTACAACAAGTCCTGATAAAGATAATTGTGATGGTCAAACAACAAAGGTGTGGACAGAAAAATGGATAAATGATGACCTCCCAAAAGCTCCATATGATACAGGTTAGTTGAGAGATGAGAATATGATGGTTATCGAGTTAAGGAATCATGCAATAGATGATTAGAGCATGGCTAAGGTCTGTAACCTCTTTTGTGAGCGAGATACACTTTTAATTTTAAACCTTAAACTCACTCCAAACAGAGTTGATTCTCGAAAGACAACTACGGACTACTCTGTGAAAAACCAAAACCACACCAAAGATACGTCATTTTCAAGACCACAACAGAATTAGTGGTTTCTGTTTCAAGGAATAATCGCCTCCAATCATACATAGCCATAGAGTTACCATCATGGCTAAAGAGATGGGTCCAGAACAACTATCGATAAAAGCTCCATAGCTCATGATTTCTAAAAGTGACCTCTTTTTACCACATATACTTACTGGTATGCTTTGTGTGTTGCTTTCCCAAGGGTTCTTTACCGAACTCTGCTTTTGAATTTTTAATAAAACTTTCTTTGCTGACTTTTTTAATGGGTTTTGTGAAAAAAAACCCTCGAAATAACTACAAAATGCAAGATTACCCTACAAGTAAAAAAGTGCAAGTTAATCCTACGAAGTAAAAAGTAATATGTAATATAAGTGTTACACAAATTCTAAAAAGGTTTTATGGCCACATATGTTAGATTTTCAAAAGTTTAAGTTTAGATTTAGATTTCTTATCATTACAGCTTCAGTTTGATATATTATTTATCATAAGTTTTATAAATCTGATGATAATCATGGAAAGTTATATTGCGTATCACGTTTCACTTTGTATGATTAATTTATATTTTTTTATTTGGAGGATAATTTTGCAATTCATGAGCACTTGAAAAGTGTTTTTCACAAAACCTTTTTAAAAGTTCATACATATTTTCCATTAATCTAATTAGAATTCCTCTTCATGTTATTTTCATCAACAAAGTTTGATTCAAATTAGCCCTAGATATTTCAGGTTTCGGTTTGAGTCCTTTCAAGTTTGGGTTTTTTTGGAAAAATCTATATAGACCTATATTAAAACCAGTGCATATTTTGGAACGGTTTGGTTTGGATAACTTCAGGTTCAGGTCGGTTCCTATCCAAATGTGAAGAACCACAATATACCCAAAATTTTAGGTATGTTTTTGGGTTTTGGGTACTTAGACCCGAATTAGATCCAAATTGACCAAAATACCCATAATGAATCGAAATGACTCAAATACCCTTAATTACACCTATGATTGGACTCGAGCTAACCCAAATACCCAAAATTGGACCCGAGTTGGATCTGAATCGATCTAAATACCTGAAGTTAGACCTAGAATCGATATTATTACATTCCAATTCCTTACCAATATCCCTTAAGGAAAAGGATTGATCAAATTCTATTGAGTCTGACTCATAGTGATCATTTATCAAAGAATGACTCCCTTTTGCATGGGCTCGCCGCACACTTGTATGGTCTGAAGAGCGGACTCCCCCTCCCCATTCATTAGATAGAGAAGCCCCCTTTTCATGAGGATTTAGGCTTGATGAAACCTCTTGGTTAGTGATTGGGCAATATCAAAATACCTGAAATTAGACTCAAACTAATAAAAATAATTGAAACAATATCAAAAACTGGACCTAAATTTGAAAACATATTAATACTATTTTGGGTCCATTCTAGTACCCGTGAGTATCGGGTTTTGCCTGACCCAGACCCGTATCCAGTAGGTAATACAAACAAGACCCAATAAAGTAATTATATAAAACTGGATCCAGATCCAAACCTTTTTTTTGGTTCATATACGGGTCAGGACTATGGATTTGGGTAATATATCAAGGCCTAATCGAAACCTAAAATTCAATTTGGTTAAACCTTTTTATACAAGATTGCACTGGAATTTATAAATGAATTTTGGTAGAAATAATTAAAAAAGTGAAACATTTAACCATTTATCAAATACATATTTTCATTCTCAAATTATAAATTCTACCATATGTAATAACACAACTATCTAAAATCAAATTGGAATATTAATAATTATATTAAACCACTTGATCAAATGCAAGTTCTCCTGTAACAGTGGACGATGATCATTTTGTTGGTAGACCATGGTGTCCAACTTAAAAGAGTGATTCTACAACTTTAAAGGTTGATGAGATTCATTGGTGAATTTGTTTATAAAATCTAAAAGATATGCAAGAAAAATTATTGCGAGTATTGATTGAAATGGTGTCGACTTGTCGGTAAAGGACAATTGCTTTAGGAGTTGGTAAAGGACTTATATTTTTTATTTGAAACTAAATCTGGCAATACGAAAATAATATAAACAAAGAGACTTTTTCCTAGATATATGCCTAAATAAATCAATCATCTAAGTAAACTCAAATGCGTCACCTGAGAAAATATTATATATCTACATATATATATATATATATTTAGTATATATCTTATTTTAGTTAATCAATCATAATGTACATGTAAATGAATTCACAACAATAAATTTTTTAAGTAAAAAGCATAAAATATCAAAATTTTCTCTCGTGCGAAATGTTTCCTTTCTTCAACAAAAATAGTGAAGTTTCAGATCTATCTGTCGTCAATTGTTACCGAAGTTTAAGTCAACATCTAGTGGCTCCATCAGCATCGACATTGACACTCCCTCTTTTGTCCGGCTGTTAAAGCTCTTCTGTATATTTTTTAGTTTTACTGGTGATCAAAGATTCATCGAGAAATGATGATGTTGGGTAATCGTCGCTGCCGGTCTATAGTTAGTGTCCATGGCTATAGTCTTTTAGTTTCTCTATGACGTTTTTGTGTCTCTGGTTATTCCTCTTCCATCCTTAGATCTAGGTTTTTTGAAGCTCGTAGTTCAAAGTGGACAGATCGAAGTTTTGTAGTCGAAGATGCTGTGTATTCTCACCGAATCTAGGCTTCTCTCGACATCATCTTCTCTTTTCTGGTGAGACATTTGTGACCAAGCACCGCCTCTGTCTCTATTTCCTCACTAATGTTTATTTATGTCTAGTGTTGGTTCATCTTTATTTATACAGTTCTTTTGATTAAGTATATGGTTTTAAATGATCTCTCCTCTCTTTATAGAAATATTGGCTAAGGTAGGATGGAGCTTAGTTTGTGGGATACTTTTTCATGTTGTTCTTGGCTATATATGTTTATGATCTTGTCGGATTGAGTGTTGATGTCTTTGGTTATCTAATTTGGAGTTTGGTCTTGTTACCTAGTTCATGCATACAAATACATCTGACGAAGCTGATTTCTACGGGACCTTATCTGATATCAACCAACTTGAATATGAGGGGACGGTAAATTTGAGAATCACACTTTTTAAGTGTAAGTGGTATGACCCTATTATCGGTAGAGGCACTCGGAGGAGTAGTGGTGGCGTTATTGACGTCCTTTCAACAAGAAAATACAATAAATACGAACCATTTATTCTAGGTATATTGTGAGTATAATATATTCGCATATATATTTTTGTCTTTATATATCGATATATATATATATATAGATATACATTTTTGATAATGATATTGAATCAGCATCTCAAGCTGAACAAGTTTGTTACATTCTGTACCCGTACACGAGGAGACCAAAGCATTTATGGCTAAATGTTGTAAAAGTTAACCCGAGAGCAAATATTTCAGGAGAATTCGAAGCCAGAGACCCAATTCTTTTGCAACAAGAAAATGATGATCCCGTAATGATGACAACAATCGAAGAGCTTGAAGTGGAAAATCTGGTGCGAAGAGTTAACCTAATAGACATCGATTACGATGTTCGAGATGCGGAACCAAAAGATGAGTTCCAAGGTAATTTGTCATCTTTCGATGATGAAGATGAAGATGGTGAAGAACCATACTAAGTTTCCAAGAACGATAATAATCTATTGCATTATAATTTATTCTTTTTTCAAAATAAATCCGATATATTTTCTTTTCGGTTTCATTTCCGTTGGTACGGTGAATCGTCCAAAAAACCTTATCACAATTAAAATAAATTTACTATTTCGTTTCAGATATTTTAGTTCTATTTTGGGTATTTTATTACTCGTTTGCCATGGATATCGGTTTGGTTCCGGTTCTTACCCGGGAACCAAATACCCATTATTTTAAACAACAAATTATTTTTAAATATTATTTTCTTTGTTGTATCTATTTAAATAAAATGTTTTTTATGAAATTATGTAAATTATAGTTTTTGTTCTGGTTCAGTTCCGGTTCTTGTTTATTTTGTCATTGATTATTTTTGATTTGCGACCAAATTATGATAGATTGACGACTATATTGCGATTAATGGACCTAATTCGGCCCAAACCCAATTATCCCGCGTGAACCATCAATTACTTGGCCCAATTTTTTCGTTTAGCCCGCCCATTTTTTCAGTTTTATCCCCAGATAAGAGAATTTCAGTCATTCTCATCGAAACCTAAAAAACTTTTCATCTCTTTCTCTCGCCGCAACCCTAATCTCTGCAATCTCCGATCTATTTCCTTCGATTCCACTGATATTTTCTTCAATCCGATGACAGGCCGTGGTAAATCAAAGAAGCTACGCGGAGGAGGAACCACTGCTCCCGGTCTTCTGCGGAAGGAGGCATCGTCGAAATTCGCCTCTCTTCCAAAGAAGTATACGTTCACGCCGGCGAACACTCTGCCCACCGCGAATCCGGAGACTCCTCTTTCGGCTGTCGCGCCTTCAAGAGCTCTCGGAGTAAAAGACTATCCGCCTCCGATTCAACTCTTCCAGTCCCCGACGAACTTTCGACCAACATCTCAGAAGGCAGCCAATGACCTTCCGTCTCCCCGCCATCAATTTACTCTACCACAACATCAACAACCTCCACCACAGATTCCACTGTCTCGACAAACTGGCGCACAGGCCCAGCGGACTCTCCCAGACCCTCATCAAGTGGTCTCCCACCATCGTCAACCTCTCTCACACCCTCGTCAATCTCTCTCAGAGGCTCCGCAACCTCAGCAGCTTGGACAGACAAGCTCACAGTCTGCAGAAGCTACATCAGTCCAGCCTGATTATCGACAGTCTCCTCATAGTTCTCAAGCCCAGAACTGCGTCGAAGAAGATGAGGAGACTGAGGATGACGCCGCTGAAGACCTATTTGCTCTGATAGAGCCAACACTCTCTGAAGACGTGTTGGCTTCCGTGAACGAGCTGCTTGCCCATGACAACTGGGAGGATTACTGCCAAGTCCTGAGCCCAGTACTCGAGCCAAACACCACTTGGTAAGCATCAATTTTTTTATTTTTTATTTGTTTACTTTGATTAGCTGTGTTGATATGTTAACGTCTCTGAGTTGTTTAGTTTGTCTGTATGTGTCTGCTAAGACTCGTCTTGCTAGTTTGTTGTATGTGTCTGATAGCTTCTTATTTGTATGTTTGTGTCTTTGTATGTGTCTGCTAGTTAGTGTGTCTCCTATGCTTCTTGTTTCTATCTTTGTATGTGTCTGCTAGCTTATTGTGTTCTTAACCCAGAACTTAGAAGCTGATAGTTTAGCTAAACTAGCTCTCCACCAGTTTTGCTAGTTTGGTGAGTATCTTTTTTCGGCACTATTGCTAAGTCATCTGTCTTAGCGTACGAGGACTCCACTGACGGCTGAGTTTAACACGGATACAATACTTCTCCAGTCTCTGGTTTTGAGAAGACTAGTGGGGTTGTTAGGTACTCCTTTAGCTCTTTGATGGCTTTCTCGCAGGGATCGTCCCATTCGAAGCGTTTATTCCCTCGTATGATCTGATAGAAGGGAAGACACCTGTTAGTTGATCGTGAGATGAAATATTTCAGTGCGGCAATACAGCCGGTCAACTTCTGGATGTCTTTTCTGTTCGTCGGAGATTATAGCTCTAGGATTGCGTCGATCTTTTTTGGGTTGGCCTCGATTTTATGCTTGGTCATGATATACCCAAGGAATTCTCTAAAGGCCGTGGCGACCGTGCAGTTGGCTAGAATTAGCTTCATTCCATATTGGATAAGGCTGGCGAAGCAGGTCGAAAGATGGGTGATATGATCAGCTGTGTGTTCGGACTTTACTAGCGTGTCATCAATGTAGACGTCCATGGTGATGTTGAGCTGATCGGTGAACATCTTGTTAGACGAGCCTTTGGTAAGTTGTCCCGGCGTTTTTCAGGCCAAAAGGTATGACTTTGTAGCAGGAGGTGTGCGCTTGGTTATGAAAGCGGTTTTTTCGTGATCGCCCAGATGCATGAGAATCTGGTTGTAGTCGGAGAAGGCATCCATGAATTACAAGAGCCCGTTCCCGGCTGTGGCTTTGACCAGTAGAACGATATGTGGCAAAGAGAAGCTATCTTTAGGACAGGCCTTGTTGAGGTTGGTGAAGTCGATGCAGACATGCCATTTCCCATTCTTCTTTTTGACGACGACCGGGTTAACGAGCTAGTCAGGATACTTGACTTTGGTGATTGAGGCTGCGGTTGAAAGTCGTTTAACCTCATCGCTGACTGCTTTTGCTCTTTCATCAAGCTTTCTTCGCTTTTGTTTTATCGTTTTATAGGTTGGATCGACATTGAGCTCGTGGCAAGCGATCACTGGATCGACCCCCTTCATGTCTTTGGTTCTCCAGGCGAAAGTTGACGCGTTCTACCAAAGGAAGATGACAAGCTTGTTTATGATTGTGTCGTTGAGGTCGGTCCTGATTTCTACACACCTGCTCGGATCACTGGGGTCGATGTTGATTAGGATGATTGTCTCTCGTTGCGAGTCATCTAGGGCGGGAGGTCAGTGTTGCATGTGCCAGGAGAGGAGATGACGCATATTTTGGACGACCGTCAGAGCTTGTGCTCGGTAATGAATCACGTTCAGGTAACGCGCTGGTTTTCTCGTACGGTGAATATTCTGTTGGGAGTTAGGAATTTGAGACACTGATGATACGTTGATGGCACTGCTTGTAGCGCGAAAAGCCATGATGTTCCAAGGATGATGTTGTATATCGCCGGTCTATCTATGACGACGTATTTATTGAGCTTTGTTGTCTGGCCAACGCATATAGGGAGTTTGATTGTTTCGGCCGACATTGTTGTTTCGCCTGTGAAGTTGATCAGTGGTTTGTTGTTCAGTTTGAGCTCGTTGTTGGTGAGTCTCATTGTTTCGAGCGTGCTCCTGAAGATGAGGTCAACAGAACTTCCTGTCTCACCTAAGACCCTGTAGACTTCGCAATCTCCGACGTGTACTTCGATGAAGAGGGGATCATTGTGCGGCATATCGAGCCCATTGGTGTTGGCATTCAATGAAGGTGATGTTATCGCTTATCTTGATTGATTGGATTGAGTCGTTGCATGAAATCAAACCGCCCATGATCATGAGGATACGTCTTCTCAGCATGGTGGGGCGCCTTCTTCATTTTCCCTTTCTCGCTTCGGCGGTTTGATACCTAATGCTTCTTGGTTTTCTCGATGGTGTCCTTCGAGCGTTCTCGTCTGTTTTCCTCTTGCGCGAGTCGAAAGCGCTCAGCCTCATTTTTGGGTTGCTGGTGGGTGCCTTCTCCTTGCTCGGTGGTCGAGTGAAGGAGTTCTTTCCTCCGTTTTTTTTATATTCTCTAAACAAGAGCTCCTGGAATTGTCGGCATTGATCCATCGAGTGACCGAATAGGTTGTGGTATTCGCAGAACAACTTCCGGTTCTTGGTCGGAGAGTTGTGGGCTGGTCACACATACATGTTCCATTTCTGGCTTGAGTTCTGGCTGCCCATACTGCAATCCGTTCCTCTATTCGCCTTGAAGTTCTGCTAATAGCTGTCGTCGTAATACTGCCTCGACTTGTGATATTCCTCTTTTTGCTTTACTTTAACGAGTGGGGCCTTAGTGGTGGCGAGTTTCTTTATCTTTGCGGATAGCTCGTCTTCGACCTCCATGAATCCTGCAGCGCGATGCATAGCGTCTTCGAGGGTATGGAGCTTCTTTACCATCAGGTCTTGTTTGAACGTAGAGTCAGATTTGAGTGGGTTTTTGAGAGCAGTGATCGCTGGCTCTTCTGCTATCAGTGATCGCTAGCTCATCTGCTATCAAGATTTGTGAAGCGATCGCGCGAAATCGTTCAATGAAATTACTTAAAGATTTAAGAGATATAAGATTTTGGGAGACGAGAGAATAATCATTATCGAGATGCTAAACTCCATATGTTACAATAGGAATTATTAAAGAAATGGCAAATGCCGAGCTGAAAATATAGAATACAAAGAGTTAAGGTTCTTAATCTTCTCTAAGTTCTCTCTTTCTGAATTCGTGGATCCCCTCCAAATTGGGACAACCATCTCTTAAATAGTAATCCAATTCGGTTTCTTTGAACTATATTAACTTTTAGATTCTCTTCTCTCCTTTCCGATGATATTACTTGACAAAGAAATCTGAATCAATTGATTCTTGTTTGTGGGCAAAGTCTCATAAACTCATTTGAGTCCATTTCTGGAATTGAAGTGAAAGAATTCAACTTTTGATTGAATTGCAAAACTATCTTAGGCAAAAAAGGTGTCAACTTTAAGTCTACATTTATACGATACACGTAGAAATGCAGAGATCGGATATGTACCGAACAAAACCTTTAATCCATTGACCACTTGTCTTTTCTCTACCATAATATGAATCAGCTGCATTATCGTATGAATTACTCAAAAAAAAATCAAAAAGACAACAGATAACTTCTAAACCTTTAAAACCACAAAAGAAAAATAAAGAAAACAGCCAATTTTTGCAACAGTAGAGATATTCAGAGCCTACAAAGACCACTTGGGGATGATAGTATTGTGTGTGTCATCTAAAGAAAGCAAAATTTTAAACATAGGTATGGATCAAAGATTTCCTCATCTCGTCGATAATAGAGCTGGGTCGAGCTTACCTTAGCTTGAAGATGCTGTCTATAACAGAGAGCTCTGTTGCGGTTGTGTCTGGGCTGCAGAAAGCAGTCCAGTCATTAACAATCATACCCGCACCTATAACTTCAGAACCGCGATTAATGGTTCCTGCAACCATAGGGACTTGAAGAAGTGTTGAGAGTTCATCCAAATCTTCCACTGAGGTATGAGGATGGACCTATTTGAGAATAATACAAATTTTAGCTGCATGGTTATCGAAAGGGATTGGTTATGTTTGGTACTATCTTACAATTCCACCG
>OVBA01001731.1:0-40607 GCA_900406435.1 Lepidium aucheri | reverse complement strand
AAACAAAGTCTACTACACTAGGATTTAAAGTCTACTACACGTAGATTTTTTACCTAAAATTCCAGATTTAAAGTCTACTACAAAGGATTGTCAAGAGAAAACAATGTCTACTACACTAGGATTTAAAGTGTACTACATGTAGATTTTTCGCCTGAAATTCCAGATTTTAAAGTCTACTACAAAGGATTGGTAACAGAAAACAAAGTCTACTACACTAGGTTTTAAAGTCTACTACACATAGATTTTTCGCCTGAAATTCCAGATTTTAAAGTCTACTACAAAGGATTGAAAACAGAAAACAAAGTCTAATACACTAGGATTTAAAGTCTGCTACACGTAGATTTTTCGCCGGAAATTCCAGATTTTAAAGTGTACTACATAGGATTGTTAACAGAAAACAAAGTCTACTACACTAGGATTTGAAGTCTACTACATGTAGATTTTTCGCCTGAAATTCCAGATTTTAAAGTCTACTACAAAGGATTGGTAACAGAAAACAAAATCTACTACACTAGGATTTAAAGTTTACTACACGTAGATTTTTTGCCTGAAATTCCAGATTTTAAAGTCTACTACAAAGGATTGGAAACAAAAAACAAAGTCTACTACACTAGAATTTAAAGTCTACTACACGTAGATTTCTCGCCTGAAATTGCAGATTTTAAAGTCTACTACAAAGGATTGTTAATATTTTACAAAGTCTACTACACGTAGATTTTTTGCCTGAAATTCCAGATCTCAAAGTCTACTACAAAGGATTGGAAACAGAAAACAAAGTCTACTACATTAGGATTTAAATTCTACTACACGTAGATTTTTTGCCTGAAATTCTAGATTCTAAAGTTTATTGCAAAGGATTGTTAATATTTTACAAAGTCTACCTTCTCATATAAAGTCTACTACACATGACCTATTTTAGTTTGGTAGACTTTAAATTCTAGGAAACGCTGATGTGGGAGTTTTCAATAATGGCATTTTCGTAATTACTTTTTCTAAAACAAAAAAAGGGTAATATCATATTTAAAATAAAATATGATATTAGTCTAGTAAATTATGCACCATTTTAGTAACTATCAATAATTACATACTATTTTAGTAAAACCCTATATTTTATGCACCATTTTAGTAAATCACCTAAACATTTAAAGAAAATGCAGTTATGTTAAAAAGTCTTCAAGTGTCCTTGTATTTTCCATATTGTTGCTCTCTTTCTTCTCCTTGACATTGACCATTGCTTATTCTTTCTTCCATGGTTCATCTTTTAACTTCTGTCATTTGCTTTCTTAACTCCTTCATATGTAGTTGAGGCTAGCTCTTGTAGGATAATAGAATTATTTAGGTTGTGGTCTTGCTGCTCTTTCTACATGTGATTATAAGAAGATTATAGTCCTTCTTTAGTCTCATGTTGTGCAACTTCATTAACAAAGAGCTTAACTATTTCTTCAGTGATCCAATTACGTTTTGTCCTTCTTTATGATCACCAATCTTAAACAACTCTAGCTGCATTGGTCTTTAACCAAATAGAGTCCATGAGTAAACAGAATTTGAATTCTTGTAAGGTAGTTAACTAACCCCTTTGATTTGCACAAACAAATCCTCTAATACTTTTTAAATTTGATTTAATTTGCGGTAAAATTTATTCTTGGACAAAGAAATATGGACATTCTTTTTAATCTCAATTCAACTACGTCCCAATTCTTTCATCACACTTTCAAACTTCATTCTTTCTCTTACCTTTTTTGCTTCAATCAATCTAGATATCCTATTTGCGTAAGTATTAGGAAGAAAAGTAAATGCTACAATGTATGTACCTTAGATAAGACAACATAGGCATCTCAACAGCATGTACTAACTCAATGTTACCCGTCTCTACAGATCCACTCAGCAAGCTCCTCCATACTAATAGCAACTGGTTTTGTTGGCATTTTCTCAATTAACTCCCTTTCCTTTGTCCAATCTAGAAGCACACCTTAGAAGAGTTCCCATACAAACATAATGTTCAATTCAAGTCGAATCATAATGAATAATCAAGAATTCAAGCTACCAGCACTCCCTTGCTTACTTTAACTCCTCCTACCGCCATCAGAATAATAACCAGAATTTTTCAATGAACAATCAAAACATTTCAACATAGGAACAATAACCCTAAACAAAAAAAATTTGCACAACAAAAACTCACCCCAATATAAGCAAATCCTACAAGAACATAGTAAATCAACATGTGAGAAAATCATAAAGAAAACCAAGAGAATCCAACATTGTATACCTTGTTCAGAAAGTGATGGGAGTTCATGAGTACATATGAGATAATAGAAGACAATATCGTTTATTGATCTTGTATCATGTTTTGTAAATCAATTAGAAGTAATTGGAATTGAAACGACAAATAGAAAATACTTACTTTTCACTTCCAAATAACCTGGTACTAGAAATGCAGCTTTTGTCATAAACAAACAGACTAATCAAATTATTTTATGCATGAGATGGATGTCCTTGAATAATCTGATCTCGGCCCAAAGAAATAAACAACTATTGGGAAAAATTCGACGATTGCAGAGATGTGATGTATCTAAATATGAACAATATTTCATGGAAGCAATATTAATTCTTCAAATTGACTATTTCAAAGGTACTTTCTCTCCAAACCAACTTTCAGAAATCTCAGTTTCTCAATACAACAAAAAAAAACATAACAATAAATAAAATGAAATAAGAGAAATTTAAAAAATACCCTTTTCTTGTATTTTTTTTTTGTAAAAATGCCCTCTTGAATCTTGTTTTTGCAAAAAATACCCTTCACTAATAAAAAGTGACGAACTACCCTCAAATTATTTTTTGTGAAATTCCATTAGAAAATATTTTTTTTATAAAAAAATTTCCCGCCAACTTTTTTTTTCACGCCAAAATAAAAATTTTCTGCCAAAATTTTTTTTGACTCAAAATTTTTTTAAAAAAATTTATAAGGCTTTATAAGAGATCTTATAAAACTTTATAAATAATATTTTTATAAGTTATCTTATAAAACTTTATAAATAGTATATTTATAAGTTATCTTATAAACTTTTACAAAGATTTATATGATACCTTATAAAATTGTATATAACAAAAAGAATAATAACAAATCAAATCAAATACAATATTTTGGGTCTAATATGAAAACTATATTTAGTTTAAGGAAAATTAAGTTTAAAATTTCTGTGTGTTCCCTCAAATTTTATACGATAACTTATAGATTGATTTTTTATAAGATTTTATAAGATACTATTTATAAGGTTTTATAAGATAGCTTATAAATATATTTTTTATAAAATTTGTGGAATAAAGCCTTATAAATTTTATAAGCTCTTTTTAAAGGCTTGTAAATTTTATAACTTCTATTATAAAGTCTTATAAAATTTATAAGGGTTTATAAAATTTACAAGGCTTTGTAAGGTTTATAAATTTTATAAGACTTTATAATAGAGCTTATAAAATATACAAGGCTTTATAAGAGAGTTTATAAGAGAGCTTATAAGACAGCTCTCGAGTTTATCTTAGAGCTCTCTTATGGGAAATTTTATAAACTCTTTCTAAAGCCTTATAAAAAAATTTTAGATAAAAAAAATTGGCGGGAAAGAAATTTCGTAAAAGGAAATATAATTCGCGGAATAATAATAGTTTTGGCAAGAAAAAAATTTTGACGGGAAAAAAGTTTAAAAATATAAAAAATAATAATCTGAGAATATTTTGGTTGTTTTTCAATAACAAGGATCATTTTTTTAATATATCCGAAAATAAGGGTAGTGATGAAAATATCCACCATCTATGAGTCAGGTTGAGACTCACGTACCAAAGGTTGAGCCAATATGTACTATAGGAAGTCGAACCATGTACTGCATGATTGAGTACCGATGGTCGAGTGATTGCGTACCGCATATTGGAGAAACACGTATCGCAGGACGTGGAGTTGCGTACCGCAGGTCGTAAAGATTCACATACTGCAAATTGACAGTCGTATGTACCGCACTACAAGAGACCATACTACAGAATGAGAATCTGCATACCGTAGAACGAGAATTTGCGTGCCGTAGATGGATCTCTGCAAGAAAAGTCAAAGATTTGGAAAAGTGGCTGAATGACTTATTGAAGATTCAGTCCATGAAACCCACCAATGTAGTTGACTATGGTGACATTCTAGAAGTATTATCCGACAGTTCCCTCGGATCCGACCATTGCAACCTTAAGCAACATGTGACTTACTTTTCACCTGAATCGAGAAGAAGCCTTGTCACTTTGAACTGAATCCTTTTGTATTTTTGGCTAGGTATAGCATATATCCATTATTGCCTCTTACCTATTTAAAGCTTCTTCCTCTTTGTACAACAACACACAAGTTTTCTTCTTTCAAACTCTCTCTTTCTTCTCTAGAGTTCTCTCAAATCTACACTCAATCTCTCTAAATTCTAACACAAGTACTTGAATTGTAAAAAATATATTAGAGAAAATATGAACATTATCCATGAAAACTTTGACAACTTAATTGATTGATTAGGATTATGCCCGCGTTATAATATGGTATTTGATTGTTTTTAAACTGTGTTCATTTTAGGTTGTTGTATGCATGTTAATATTTTGGTATTAGTGTTTTCAAAATATTGTTTTAGAGGACCGAAAGCGGAACCAAAATTGATCCGAATTAGAGGAATCCTAAATTTATGTACTAAAAAACCCGAACTTGAACCCGAACCGGAACAAAATCAAGAACCAAATTTTAGCCTTTTAGCGTTTTTATATTAAATCATTTCTTAATTTGAATTTCATATAAAGATATTCGAACTCGATCCATACTGAACCAAAACAAATTAGGAAAATAAAAATACATGAATAAGTGTTAAATCAAAAGAACAAAAAAAATATGAATTAGAGGAACCAAACCCGCCAAAATACCAGAATAAATCTTAAATCTATGTGTCCAACAAACCGATCGACCGAATTTATAGTCGGAAACTAAATAAGACTAACATAAAAAAATTCTGCCAAAGCCAAATAACTATATTATCAAAAGAGTTTGACAGAGAGGGATCATGAGATTAACCTAGGATCATATATTTTAAATTGATTTTTTTTGTCAACAAGTAATCATTAGATCGACAACAAGGCTCGATCCATAGTCTAAGTTCTCTGAATGGAGCCAAATAGGATTTGTACATACCACCTCATACCTACCTAAATCAGAGGCAAGGTAATTGGGCCAACTCATGTTCTTTTATTAATAAAAGAATATTATAATGTATAATGTATACCTAATATTTTTAGGGAGAATTGCAAAAATGCCCCTCAAAGAAGGACATTTTCATCACTGCCCTCATTTTTTGGACATTTTCAAAAAATGCCACTCATTATGGAAAAATGACCAAAGTACCCTTATGTTATATATTTTTACAAATTTTTTTCCCGCCAAAAAAAAATTTCCCGCCAAAAAAAACTTTTTTCCCGCCAAAACTTTTTTTCCCGCCAAAAAAAAAATTTCCCGCCAAAATTTTTCCGCTATAAGAAAAAAATTTCCCGCCAAACAAAATTTATACCGGTGTTTATAAAATTTTTTTATAAGAGAGCTTATAAAATTTATAAGGCTTTATAAGAGAGCTTATAAAATTTATAAAGTTTTATAAGAGACCTTATAAAATTTATAAGGCTTTATGATAGAGTTTATATAATTTATAAGGTTTTATAAGATAACTTATAAAATTTATAAGGAGTTTATTAAAAATTTATAAGGTGCTTATAAAATGTTATAAGGTATTTACAAATATTTATAAAAGAGCTTCTAAAAATTTATAAGACTTTATAAGAGACCATATAAAATTTATAAGGCTTTATAATTGGGCTTATATAATTTATAAGGCTTTATAAGAGATCTTAAAAAATTTATAAGGTGTTTATGAAAAATTTATAACGTGTTTATCAAAATTTATAAGGCTTTATAAGAGACCTTATAAAATTTATAAAGTAAGGTGTTTATAAAAATTTATAAGGTGTTTATAAAAATTTATAAGACGTTTATAAAAATTCATAAGGTGTTTATAAAAATTTATGAGGGTGTTATAAAAATTTTGTAAAGATTTATAAGCGCACTTATAAAAATATTTTGGCTGGAATTTTTTTTTGGCGGGAAAATTTCTTTTTCTGTAAATTTTTTTTTCGAAATTCCATAAAAATATATTTTTTGGCGGGAAAATTTTTTTTGCGGGAAAATTTTTTTTTGGCGGGAAAAGTTTGTAACAATTCTTTTGAGGGTATTTTAGTCATTTTTGTATTAATGAGGGGCATTTTTGAAAAGATAAATGTCAAAGGGCATTTTTGAAAAAGGGTACACTAAAAAAGGCATTTCTCAAAATTTCTCATATTTTTTTTAGAATTTTTTATTTAAATTATTATTAATTTTAAATATATATATATATATATCTATAAGTTTATAACGAAACTCACCTTAAACCTATTTTTAAAGATTGTTTTAAACTATATGTTAATTTTATTTAAAAGTTTCTAAAACGATAAAAATGAATGTGTATTTTGCTTAATATTTAAGATATGTAACGGTACATATTAGAACATATATAGGATTGTCCATTACCATTAGAGCATATGTACACATGAGTACTTTTCAATTTGAAGGAACGCAATTGCTAATATGATGAAGTGTAAATGGTCAAATCGACGGGGTAATAAAAAGAATAAAAACTCTTTCATGTGATTGCAGCGGAAAAAAAGATCAACTTGTCAAAAAAAAACCAAAAGTGAAAATCCGTAAGAAATCAGAAGAGGGATAAGAGAGAGGATCCAATTGAAAATCGGATTAGATTTTTACTAAATCAAGAAGTTTGTCTGGTCAAAATAATCGCAAAAAGCAAATTGGGATCCTTCTTTTCACGAAAATCATTTACACATTGAAAGATCCTATTTTTTTTTTTCTTTTCATGGACGATAAATTCGAATCTTACTTTCTTACGATTGTCACGAGCTCTTCGTTTTCTTCTACCTCTTTCTCGTAGCCTCCTCCTCCTTCTGTGTTCTCTTCGTTGCTGTCTTTAACCCCAGCGAATTCGTTATTCGTCAGTCAATAACGTCAAAGGTTCCCTTTTTTTTCTCTCGCTGCGATTGTGTTGCTCTTCTTTGCATTTTACTATTGCGGTAAGTGTTTGATTCTCAAAATGCTGATTTGATAAATGCCCCGAATTTGCCTTTAATGTCGAGTTCGTGTGGTGATTATTGAGTTTGTGATAGACGAAGAGTGGTTTCTTATTTGATGTGGTGCAGGAAATTAGAGAATGGGTGGTTCATCGGCGAAAAGATTTCCGCTTTATGCTAAGGATTATGAGCTATTTGAAGAGGTAGGTGAAGGTGTTAGTGCCACTGTGCATAAAGCTCGGTGCATTGCTCTCAATGAGATTGTGGCCATTAAGATATTGGATCTCGAAAAATGCAGGAACGATTTGGTTTGTGTCTGCCATCTTTGACTTGTTATATAACCATAAACAAGGTTACTCTACATTTGTCTGAGCTATATTTGCTTGTTCATACAGGAATCAATACGCAAAGAAGTTCACATTATGAACTTAATTGATCATCCGAATTTATTGAAAGCGCATTGTTCATTTATTGACCGTAGCACATTGTGGATTGTGATGCCTTATATGTCGGGTGGTTCTTGCTTTCACCTTATGAAATCGGTATATCCAGAAGGTCTTGAGCAACCTATTATTGCTACTTTGTTGAGGGAAGTTCTCAAAGCTCTTGTTTATCTTCATCAACAAGGACACATCCATAGAGATGTTAAGGTACATTAATTTACAACATTCACTATCCAACAAATCTCCTTATGAGAAAATTCTCCTTTTCTATTTCATGTTTCGATAAAGTTCATTAGCTTGCCGTTTACATGATTCCTTTTAGGCTGGAAACATATTGATTCACTCAAAAGGCACAGTTAAACTTGGAGATTTTGGAGTTTCAGCATGCATGTTTGATAGTGGGGACAGGATGCGTGCAAGAAATACATTCGTTGGAACTCCTTGCTGGTGCGAGCGTTGTTCTTTACAACAAGGTTTTAAGTTTCGATGCTTGTTTTTTTATAAGTTGTTTGTTAATGTCAAAAGGAATCTTTTGGCCCTACAGGATGGCACCTGAGGTTATGCAGCAAGTAAACGGATATGATTTCAAGTATGTCTGCGCTTTTCTAGTCTATCTAACAGAATCGAGTAGCTTAGGTTATTAATTTATAAGTTCTCCATTTGGGATATTAGAGCAGACATATGGTCATTTGGCATAACTGCCCTGGAGCTCGCGCATGGCCATGCCCCATTTTCCAAGTATCCACCTATGAAGGTTATTTCTTAACCTATAAAAGTCCACGTTCATCCACATTCGCTGTTTTGTTCATTGTGATTAGTTACTGTTTACGGCAGTCCTATTCTAGTTTTTTTTAATCTAAAATGGTTTCTAAATTCTCAATTAGTTCAGGTGCTATTAATGACCTTACAAAATGCCCCTCCTCGTCTTGACTATGACAGAGATAAGAAATTCTCAAAGGTAAGTAGGATTAATTGAGAAGTAGGATTAAATGATATACAACATATAAAAGTAGATACCATTTCTTTCACTTAGTATGGAACTGTCTCCTGTTCGCAGTCATTTAGAGAGTTAATCGCAGCCTGCTTAGTTAAAGATCCAAAAAAGCGTCCAACCTCAGCAAAACTTCTGAAACACCATTTCTTCAAACATGCACGGTCTAAAGATTATTTGTCCCGTAAGATTCTTCATGGTCTTACTCCACTTGGGGAACGTTTTCGAAAGCTGAAGGTTAGTTAAAGAATTACCTTGCATGTTGAAACTCAAAACTTTTATTGCTTACCTTAGATATGTTAATATGCATGGTTTAAGCACTGCTATTTTCTTTATGTTGGCTTACAGGAGGAAGAGGCTGAGTTATTTAAGGGCATAAATGGTGACAAAGAACAGTTATCTCAGGTATAACTGGATCTCTTGCCCATTTTGGTACTACCTAATGTTTGCTCTACCTAATTTAGAACTCTATATTGATTTCCTATAGCATGAATATATGCGAGGAATTAGTGCTTGGAATTTTGATCTCGAAGACTTGAGAAGACAAGCATCACTTGTAAGTAAGGTCATGTCTTAAGAGCATATGTAAAAAACTAGTGTTTTTATTACCCGCTCAATGCTTCAGTGATCTGGTATCAGATTTCAAATGATGAAATGGGAAATTCGGAGATTCTAGAACTGAGCGAGAATGAGGATGTCGGGCATGATTTACCAACGGAAAACCCAGTGGTAAAACGGTCAAAGACTATGCGTGTGGAAAGTTTAGAAAGGGCAAGTATCTGTTTTCTTATGAAATCATATCTATGCGTGTCTTGTATTCCAGCTAACGTCTCTTCATATCCTGGTCCAACTTACAGGATACAATGAGTGAGAGTAACAGTCAAGTTAGTAACCTTTCTGATGAGAGCATTGCATGTTGTTCGAGCGGAGAAGCTGCAGAGAAGCTCTCTCTGAAAGAACAAAACCCACATCAACTAGAATCATTAACTGATACAAATCAAATGAGACAAGGAGAAAAGGAGATGGTAATATTGGATTGCTTTGAATAAAATGTCATGTTGTTCTTGAGATTGTGAAAACTTGTTGAAATGGTTCTCAGGTTCTCAAATTTGAAAACAATGTGCCGTATCAGGAGAAACCAACAAATGGCTACACAGTTAGTCCTGGGAACCGTGCATCTTGCACAGCAGCAGAAATCGTCCCACTGTTACAGAGTCTCCTGGTTCAAAATGAAATTCAGAGGGTGTGTTTTGTTTCAAACGTTTTTTCGATACACTTAGCTAAATCATTATTTGGATTTGTCGTCAGAGAGTTCACATTATATTTGTTTTCTTGGCAGGCCAAAGTAATCAGATTAATTAGATTTCTTGATCGAACTGCGGGTAATGTCTCTTTCGCTCTCTCCTCTGTATCAGATTCTGTTTCATCTCTCAACTAATAAGTTTGATAAATGACCTTGTCATAATTTGTACAGAAACTGGATATCCAATCTCAAAAACCGAAGGAGTGCAGGTATATAATCTTGTCATGTATCTTAGTATGTACTTAGAAAGCGCCGAATTAATAGCATGCAAACCTCACAGATATATCCATCAAGGGAGAAATATCTGCAATCTGAAGTTAACTTTTTGGAGCAAAGGTAATTCAATAACTTCTTCATTTTTCTGATTGGACTAAAATTGATAATAAAGTTGAGATAAGGTGTTTTCACGAGTTTTCAGCGCTGAGAAGCTTGTAGAGGAAGTGCAGAGAAGAAAAGAAATAAATAATCAGGTAAAACTAAAACTAGATATAAATAAGAGGATGTAATATCCATGACTTAAATGTTTATTCGTTTGCAGTTAGAACAACATATCACCATTCTGAGGAACAGCAACAGCAATTCTTAAGCTTAGCAACCTCTTTCGTCTCTTCAGAGGACCGAGATTATTTTTTTGTGTATTCAATCATTTATATATCATAATTGACCAGATTCATTCTTTTTTCTTTCTTTCTTTTTTCTGTGGGTGGTGGGGTTAAATTCGTATTTAACTAACCAAATAAAGCAACAGGAGTGACAAAAGCATGCGATGTAGGGTCAAAATATGTAGTTAAAGACTTTGTTGATTTTTTTCTTTTTCCAACCATACTATATCACATAACAGCCGAATACTAATGTCGGGGAATACATTCCACAAAAGACAGATTTCGAACAATCTCCCTAATAGTACGGGCAAGGAAATCGCTCTTGTGGTTCAGAATACGAGGAATGAAAGAAAGAGAGAAAAAAACAAAACAAGCAGCGGAGACGGGCGGACTCCCCCAGCAACATCTCGAAAGCAGGCCACCTTCCAGGATCGTCCACCATCTTTAGAATATCCAGAGCCCAGTGAATCCCGGCCACCCCATCAAAGGCCTCGATATCAAATCTTGAATTCCAAAAGAGGCGACCGGAGCAGAAGAGGCAGGGAAACCCTCCAACTCAATCGTGGACTGGGAATCCTGCCAAGCAGACGCTTCCTCCACGGCCCTACGGACAATCTCTCGCGGATCCCTATCGAGGTTACAAAAAACTTTGTCTTTGTGCGCCTTTCAAATATACCAAAGAAGCCAAGGAAACGAAGAAGAATCCACACCCAGAGGAAGACGCCAAAAGAGATGATCCAGATTAGCAAAAATAGAAGAGCATGGAAAATCTCTGCCCCCTGACGGAATAGACGATAAAGCCCAAACCTGCACAACCGGTGGACAAGAAAACAGAACATGGTCTATTGACTCTGAAGGATCCCCATAGCGAGCACAAACCCCATCGCAATCTAAACCACGACGAGCCAAGATAGGACTAACCGGCACATGACCGGATAATACTTGCCACAAAAAATGACGAAGCTTAGGGGGACAAGAAATCTTCCAGACCTGACTCAATAAGAAAAAAAGTGGACGGACCACGCTGAGCAACACCCAATGAGGCGACAGATTGAACTATCCAATACCCTGACTTAACCGAATACCTACCAAATTTAGTAAAGTGCCAACCAAATGGATCAGAACGAGGAGACCTGGACAAAGGAATTCCAAGCACCAGAGCTGCATCCTCTAGATTTAAAAACTGGTGAGCGAGAGAAGCACGCCAACTCCGAGAATTCGAATCAATTAGATCAACAACTGAAAGATCTGGGTAAAAAACCGCTGCAGGACCCAAAGCTGGACGAGGAGAAACATCTGGAATCCAAGGATCCCACCAGACCAAAATAGACCGGCCATCCCCAACTCGCATAATCAGCTCTCTAGCCACCAAAGCCCTAGCAGAAATGATGCTCTGCCATCCATAAGATGGAGAGGCCGCCCGCCTAGGAATCAAAGGAGAAGAATCCCTAAAATAACGACCCTTAAAAATTTGGGAAAAAGCGAATTAGGACAATCCAAAAGCCTCCACATCTGTTTGGCCAACATATCCGTACTAAAATCTTCAATTTGTCTAAAACCCAAACCACCTTCATTTTTACCACAACACAAGCACTCCCACTTAACCCAATGTATCCCTCTAGAAGAAGAAGATTTTCGCCACCAAAAATCAGTAATAGCAGAAGTGATTTTCTGACAAAGCCCCTTGGGAATACGAAAACAAGACATAACATAAGCCGGAATAGCCGATAAAACCGATTTGATTAAAACCTCTTTTCCTCCCTTTTACAAGAACTTCGACGACCAAGATTGAATCCTGTCCTTAATCCTCTCATGAATATATACAAAAACCTTCGTCTTTGATCCCTCAATGCCCTCAGGAATCCCCAAATAAGAGCCCATGCCACCCTCAGAGTGGATGCCAAGAATTTGCTGAACTTGAGACTTAGACAGAACATCAACCCGATGCCCGAATTGAATGGAGGACTTATCAAAATTTATACACTGACCCGAAAGCTGTTCATAATCCTGAAAAATCTCCAAAACCGCCTGAACTTCCTCTTCAGAAGCTTTGCAAAAAACAAACTATCATCTGCAAAAAGAAGATGCGAAACCGGAGGGCTGCGACGAGCAATAACCAAGCCCGAGATACGATTCTCGGCCTCCGCCAACTGGAGTTTAGAAATCAACACCTCCGTACAAAGAATAAATAAGAAAGGCGAGAGAGGATCACCTTGCCGAAGCCCTCGTCGAGGTAATACCCTACCATATGGAACCCCATTAACAAGAATCGAATATCGAACCGACCAAATACAATGCATAACACACGCCACCCAACAAGAATGAAAACCTAAACGAAGCAATAAAGCCTCCATAAAATTCCATTCCACCCTATCATACTCCTTGCTCATATAAGTTTTTACAGCCATGAATTTACTCTTAACAGCCTTATTTGTCCTCAAAGCGTGAAACATTTCTTGAGCAATCAGAATATTATCTGAAATGAGACGTCCCGAAACAAAAGAAGACTGGGTCTTAGAGATCAAAGACGTTAAGAACCATTTGAGCCAAAGACAAAACACTTTAGATATGATCTTATAAGCCACATTGCACAAACTAATCGGACGAAACTGAGACATCACTGTAGGACAACTACCCTTGGGAATCAGGCAAATATTGGTATCATTTAAACCAGGCTCAAAAGAACCAGAAGAAAGAAAATCATTAACCAAGACCACCAAATCACCTTTAACGGTCAACCAAAATTTTTGAAAGAACAAAGCCGTCATTCTATTAGGGCCAGGAGCTTTCCCTCCGTCCATTGAAAATAAAGCTCACCGGACCTCCTCCTCCGAGACTGGAGACAGCAACAACGTATTCCATTCAGATTTAACTCTAGGCGTAATACAATCCAACTCCGTCCCAAAATCCAAAGACCCCGAGACGAAAACATACCCTCAAAATAAGACACAGCCTCAGAGGCAATATCCTTTTCTGAAAAAACCCAGGTACCAGAAGAACACTGCAAAATCAAAATGCGATTCTTCGCCCGACGAAGATTAGTGACAGCATGGAAAAAAATGAGAATTCTTATCTCCCTCCTTCAGCCACTGGTTACAACTTTTCTGTTTCCAAAAAGTCTCCTCCTCCGAATAAGCAATACGTAACGCATTAGACGCCTGCTCAATAGCCGATAGGGAACTTGAATCATCACTCAACAAGAGCTCCAAGTCACCCTTGCAATCTTGGATTCTGGACCTTCTTGAGGAAACAAAAGATGCACACCACCTGGAAATCTCCCTACGACAATTGGTGATTTTTGATGTAAAAGAACATCGAGGCAAGTCCGCATAACGAGACCAGCCCCATGATACAGAGTCACCCAAGCCTGATTTATTCAGCCAGCATCAATCAAAAACAAAACCCGAACCTCCCTTTAAAACAAGACCCTGACCCGAAACACAAATAGGCCTATGAACCGACCCGATCATATCCAAGTAGCGAGTTACTATTGTCGGAAACAGCTCATGCCATCGAGAATTACCAAAAGCTTTGTCTAATTTACACCAAACTAAAGCGGACTGACGCATTCCCCTCCAGGACCAGGCCACAAATACGAATCATATCATTACAAGGAACAAACGAACTAAATGGTCTAGACCGACCACCCGACTTCTTATGATTGCCCGATAACTCGTTAAAATCTCCGGCCACCAACCAAGGATTAGTCGCTCCCACACACTCTCACGCATATGACGAACATGATCTCCATAAATAAAAGTAACGAAATGTTGAACACCACCATCAAAGTACGAGATATCAATAAAATTTTTATTTTTTAAAATTCAAAGTAACGGAAAAAAAATTACAATAAAATAAGATCAATCCACCACTAGTTCCATCTGGAGCAACCAAAATAAAATTATCAAATCCAAAACCGAAACCAAAGACTCCAAATACTGATCTCCTTTCCGAGTCTCACTCAGAAAAACGAAATCAGGTTTATTACAAAAAACAATATCCTTAAGAAAACCCAAAGTAGAAGAGCCACCAAGGCCCTGACAATTCCAACAAAGAAACTTAAACATAAAGAAAACACAGAATCAAACTAATGGAGAATGACCCTCATCACCATTAGCACGAGGAGTAGTAGCCCTTGACTTGCCCTGAGAACCCTTCCGCTTCGGAAACAAGAGACCTTCAACCAGACGTTTTTGAGAGCTAGCATCACGCAGTAACACCGGCCCAACACCAGCTTTCTTCCCCGTCCCACACGACCCCCTAAGAACGGACACACTCTTCTTAGACGCTGATTCCATTACCACAGCAAAATCTACTCCCATCAACTCCCCTTCTTCCTTCTCAAAAACAGAATCCGACCCGGTCTGCCACTCCGACCCTAAAGTATCATCATCCCCAACAGTAGCCTCAAAGTTAGCCTCTAAGTTACCTACCTCATAGCCGGATACAAAATTATCACCTTCTTTAGTCTCCTCCTGAATCTTAGATGACTCCAAATTTTTCTCAGAAATCTGCACCCTCTCCAAAGAGCCTGTCTCATCCTTCCAAAAATCTTGTCCAACAGCACCAGATCCTAGACTGAAACATAGAGGACAAGGACCAGAACCTGTACGACGCAAAAAGGACGAATTTCCCCCCGAGATGAACCAACAGCAACGTGAGAGGACCGACAACCTTGCCGACGAGAAGACTCCACCTTCTGCCACTCATTAGAAGGACCTGAAGCAGCTCCCTTGTAGCTCATAACACCTCTCTCTCCAACCGATTTCTGTCCCCCCCATCTCTTGCTTCTCATTTCTGCCAACGAGAGGACACCAAGAGGAAGCATGGTATAAGCTAAAGCACACACTGCATAAACCAACCAGCCGACCATATTCAAAACCAATCTTGATGATCTCGTCTTTTCAAAACTCCACCATCCGCTCAAAGACCAAAGGACAAAGCCCAACAATCTCGACCTTAACTCTGCCATAATCCATATCGATCTCCAAAACAGATCCGAGCACTTCACCAATAACCTGAAACGCAATAGGAGCACAGTACTGTCCAGATAAACCCAAAATCCTGACCCAAAACACTATCATAGACGGAAAATTAAGGTCCACAACCGGCTTCCAACGAACAAGGGTAACAATCCAAAAGTCAAAATGAAAAGGCCTTAACTTCAGAACCTCCTCCAAATCTTCATCAGAATCGAAATCAAACTGAAACTTACCAAAACCCAAATCCAAGCCTCTGACTCTATTCTCCATTCGCCAAATTTTAGGAAAACGCAGCAGCAAAGAAGCAACATCCTGTTCCTCAGGATTGAAGCACCTTCCCAAAAGAGTCCGATCAAATCCTTTGATCAACTCAGAATTGTCAAAAAATGGGACACGGATCGGAGACGAAGCCACATCCACCTTTGCCATTGAAAGAAGCAAGCACCCAACAAGTAGAAAGAAGCGAAAGATGTAGACCAAATAGGTAGAGAAAAGCAGAGATACCAACATCAGATAACCTGAGGCCAACAATAAATAGGAAAAAAAAAAGATAGGTCTCGGCTAAATCCCTTAGAGAAAGGGATAAAATTAACAAACTTCCACAACCCTTCAAAATTTGAATTCGAATTCGAAATTTGAAACAGCTTGAACCAAACCCCAAAAAAATCGGGTGAAGAAAAAATTTAGACCACCACGCAGATCCGTGCTCCAAACACACCATCGGCAGAAAAAAACGATTGGCAACAACCAAAATAAAACCCAAAGAAGAAATAATCACCCAGCTGATCGGAGTAGATCGAATCAAGACCCATGAAATTGACACAGAGAACCCACAAAGAGACCCATAAAAACTTGAATAGACCCGACAATCCCTAAGAGACACCACCGGAGAACCCAGAGAACCGCCACGACCATAATCGGGATCACCGTCAGACCCGGAAGAGAAGGACGAAAACCATCCAAACCACGCCGAGAAGAATTCTGATGCAAAAAGAAACATCCCCATCCTCCGAGAAGCACCGCACGAGAATCCAGACCAAAGAAGAAAAAGACGCCGAGAATCGGCCCGAAGAGAGAAAGAATATAAAAACAATAATAGACTTTGTTGATTTTAAAAGATACTAAAATCTAAAATATGTAATTTAAATTGTAATGAAATATATTACAATTACATAAATTTATTTCTACAAACAATTGTAATTTTCACATTGGTAAAAATTAACAAAGATGTATAATTTTGAAAACTTTATACCATATCTATACTCTAAATCCCAAATTTCATTTTTTTCTCTAACATTAAATTTTTTTAGGTTTTGTTTTAATATTAAAGGGGGTCTACCAAATATTTATGTTTTCTTCAAAATTTATCTCCCAAATGTTTATATATTAAATATTGTATATGATAAATTGAGCTATTTAGTTAGTGTAGTGGTTATAGTGCCTTTTATTATGTTAGAAATCATGGTTCAAACTAAACAAGGCTCATTTAATTCATTTTTACATGAAGGGTAAAATTGTCATTTACTCTTCTAGAAACCCTAAAATTTATGGCATGGAGCTTGACTACGGCTGTCTTTTCGTTTTTCATTAATTTCTACTAGTTTTCATCATGTTTGTACTTAAAGTTATAGATCTACTAAAAAATATTCAAGTTTAACACTTGATAGTAGCAATATTCATGTTTTTTAAAATTATTTGAATAAAAAATTAAAAATAGCGAAAAAAATTTAAGTGATAAAAATAATATAAATTAAGGAATATTATTTTTTAGAATTTAAGAATTTTAAATATTTTTGGTTTAATATTTTTTTAAAGCGGTTATCAATAATAGTTTTGTCTAATTGGTTTTGACATGGAATATATCCAATTGGATTATAAAATAGGTGGGTTTTGACTGATTATGTCTGTAAATATATTAACTTTTGTTTTGGTAAAAAGTCATTTACTTACTAGAAACACAACAAATATATATGAGGATTTAGAATGACCAAAAAGAGTATATGAGCCATTGATTTGTAATTGTATCACTGACATAAATCTAGTTGATAATCCCTATACAACAACTAACGCAAAAAAAAAAACATTAAATGGTGATTTCAACGTTTTAGTCCAACAATATGGTAGTATCTATTTAACTATGTGTGAAACGTTTTAGTCCAACAATATGGTAGTATCTATTTAACTATGTGTGAATTTGTCTCTCCTGTTTGAAGCCGACTCCACACTATGCATCATCAGCTGCTGCTTCACTTTGGCTAATTCCGGTAAAATGGACCACGCCATTTTCTCTGCCAAGAAAACAGAACTGGGTCAATACTCATCTCTTCTTTTCTTTTCTTTTTTTGTTCCTGCAAAAATCAAAGGAAAAAGATTTCTTTCACAAACCTGGTTAAGGTATATTTGATCTTTCCAAGAAAAGTATAGGCCTTGCTCCATAAGCAAAACATTTATTAGTTCGACATTGACGTATGATAACGTGTAATACTGGCTTATCTAAAAAAAAAAATTGGTTGAAAGGAGATTTATTACCTCTTTACTTTTGATATCTCTGATTCTTAAGTATCTTGAAAAGAAGATGATCTCCAACAACTTCCCTCATCCTCCTAACTAGTTGCTCTCTCCTCACCATCCCTTCCTATACAAAATTTTAAAATCAACATAGGTGAAAATGACAAATTTCAGAAAAACCATATAGAGAGAGATCACTCATAGATTTTGGATTGAAAACTTAAATGGTTCCATATCCTGAAACTATCATAATTCTGCATCTCAATTAATGAATGTAAAATCATAGTCTTGCCAGGCCCAGCCCTTTGCATGTGCAAAGAGTGCTTTTGCACATGACCCATTCCCAAAACTCAATTTCTTATTCACTATTTGATGCATTAGGGCTTTTTTTTGTCCTATTTGCACAAGACCTTCACTGCACTTGAACCGGACCTGAGTGTTGCTTATTAATTTTCACATAAATAAAGAACAAAATACATATATTATAGTGTTGTTAATCGCTGCAGAAGCTATCTTCCAAAGAAGATGCTCATAACACGAATCTTGAATAAGTTTGTATGCATATATTACCTATATGGTGAGGAAGCCTGAAACTGAGGATATGAGTCGGAAGTATGTATGAATTCATGGTAGAGCTACAAATCACATACTTCCTTGGATTCTGAAGTTTATCAACACCAGAATCAAACTAAGTTGAGCTTGGTGAAGATTATTTTGAACCAGAGATAATTTGTTCAGGTTTGCCAAAGGATTAAACGGCATAAGAGAAGATGCTTCATCCCTTTTTCGTCACTTTCACCAATTACAACCCTGAAGCAATTTCAGTCTTACATCATAAATCACAATCACAATCATACAAATCTGATTCTTCACAACAATATTTTTATATATCTACAAGAGTTTAAATACAGATCGAATCATGTATTCATCGATTAGATCTAGAGAAATCTGGGGAACTAAGAGAAAATGATGAAGGAAAGTTTTTTTGTGTATTGAACAACAATCATACAAGAGTTTAAATACAGAGATCGAATCACGATTAGAGCTAAGATTTGCTAAAGACTAGGACTCCTATGCAATCAACGTAACAGAGAGATAAAATATTCTCAGAGATACTCATAAATACAAACAGGCTATGAACCAAAGATAACCGGACTTAACCAATACTCTACTACCCCCTTAAGGTGGAACATACACATTGAGTATGCTCAACTCGGACCAAAATGTATGAAAACTGTCTCGACGCAAGGGTTTTGTAAAGATATCTGCTAACTGTGTTGTGGTCTAAACATGTTGTAGCTGAATATTCTTCACTTTTACCTCATCACGAACAAAATGTAGATCAAGTTCCACATGTTTTGTGCGTTCATGGAACTCAAGCTTAGTTGCTATGTAGATGGTTGACTGGTTGTCACAGTAGAGGTGCTTTGGTTGAGAGTGTGTGACACCTAACATATACAACAATCTTTTAATCCAAAGATGTTCGACTGTGAGGTATGCAATTGACCGATACTCAGCCTCTGACGAAGATCGACTAACCATATTTTGCTTCTTTGTTTTCCATGCAACTGGTGAGTCACCTAACTGTACTATATAGCCAAAGAGAGACTTGCGCGTGATCGGGCAACTAGTCCGATCTGAATCACAACAGCCAGTAATCTACAGTGATCTCTCTGCCCTTAGATGTATACCTTGCCCTAGATCAGCTATTAAATAACTCACTAAGCAGAAGGTTGCCTGGCAATGGTCCTCTCGAGGTTTACTCATAAACTATAAGAGGACATGAAATAAAAAAGCCAAGTCTTGTCGTTTTACTAGTAAGTAGATTAAACGAACCAACAGCCTATGATAAGATATGGGATCAGTGAGCAACAAAGACTTTGAAACCACCAATTTGTGGTGTTGTCCAATGGGAATGTTGCATGTTTTGATGTGAGCATTCTCGTTTCTTTAACATGAAAGCTGTTTTGTTTCTTGCAACCTCTTTTCCTAGAAAATACTTTTAACGAACCAAGGTATTTCATGTGAAAACATGAAGACAGGTACTCTTTAAGTCTCTTCAATGAAATTGAACAGCTCCCAGTTATTATCAAATCGTTCACTAAAACCAATATATGTAATCGAACTCCATGTTTTGAGTATGTAAACAAAGAGTAATCTAACCTGGATTAAGTGAATCCGTAAGCTAGTAACGAAGATGAAAGCTTTGGAAACCAACATTTTGGCATCTGGCGTAGTCCATATAATGACTTTTTGAGTCTGCAAATTTTATTCTTACCTCTTGATTGAAATCCAGATGGCAATTTCATGTTTACTTTTTCTTCAAAGTCGCCATGTAGGAATGCATTGTGTACATCCATTTGACTTATTTCCCAATTTTTCTTGCAAGCAACACTAAGAAACACACGCATTGTATCCATCTTAGCCACTGGGGCATAAGTTTCCCCAAAATCCTCACCTTCAACTTGCTTGTTGGCCAAAGTAACGAGTTTGGATATGAAGCCTTCAATTGATCCATCAGATTTGAATTCACTTTGAATACTCATTGTGATCCAATTGCTCATTTACCTTTTGGAAGATCGACTATGTCCCAAGTTTCGTTTTCTTCAAGCGCCAAAACCTCATACCCATTGAATCTCGCCAAGGTGTATCTGTCATTGCTTCTCGAAAAGACTTGGGCTCAGATGCCTCTATGACTGTTGTAACATAGGCTATGTGAATCTCTGATAAACGATGAGTATCTTCATGAATTGGATAAATTCTCTTTCCTAAATCTGCTTGCACGACTTCAGCGAGATTGGTGTTTGGTTTTAGTAACACTGAAGGGAGTTTGATGTTGTTCTAGAGCCGATGTTGGCTCTGGTAACGTTTGATTTGAAGACGGTAAAGTTGGTGTGGTGGGGGTAACAACAAAATTGGCTCACTGTGCATTGCAGGTCCATTAATGCGGAGACTTGATGGGCTTATTTCACCTGTTTCTGGCCCATCTTGCGTATTGGATCCAATTTTAGGTGCAACTCATTGGCCAACTCCAACAATTTTCTCCTCATAAGAAATATTGTCCGAGATTGGAGCCCATAAGACTTCATCTTCTTCAAGTAAATTATGCGATACTGTATCTTTGTACAAGAACTTTTTCTCAGAAAAAACTACATCTCTCGAAACAAAAAATTCTCCTTTTTCCAAGTCATACAAACACCATTCATTCTTCTGGTATGGATATCCAACAACGATACATCACCAGCTTCTTAATATGAACTTATCTCCATTCCTCATTGCGTATGCAAAACATCCAAAAACTCTAATGTGTGAGTAATTTGGAGCTTTGTTATAGAGATGCTCAAATGGTATTTGATTGTTGAGAACATAACTAGGAGTTCTGTTAATCAGATAACATGCATTAAGGACGCATTCTCCCCAAAACTCAAGAGGAAGATTGGCTTGGAATAGCAATGCTTTTGCAACATATAGGATGTGTCAGTGTTTCCTTTCAACGACCATTCTGTTGTGGTGTGCCAACACAAGACCTCTCATGCTTAATTCCAAGCTGAGCAAAATACGAAAAAATGTCAAGAATTCGGACCCATTATTGCTTCTAACAATGAGAACACGTTTATTGAAGTGTCTCTCAGTCACCACTATTAATTTTTCAGGTTCAGAGGAGCCTGTGATTCATCGTTCAAGAGATAAAGGCAAACACAACGGGTGCAATCATCTACGACAGTAAGAAAATACTTAGCACCACAATGAGATGGTGTTTGATAAGGTCCCCACACATCAACATGTATCAATTCAAAAACATCAGAAATTGTATTATTGCTTATAGGAAAACTATCACGAGTTTGCTTTGCACAGAAACAGACATCACACGCTTTATTTTCTGAAACTAAAACAGCAACAATTGGAATAAGAGAGACTACTTTCGAAGCTAGATGACCTAAACGACAATACCACAACTCAAACCATGTCACCATCTTTGTAGAGATTACCGGCACAGATTCGAAACTTTGAAAGTGAAACGTGCCTCCAACTCTCTTACCTGTCCCAATCACCGTCCTCAAATTGTGGTCATGTATCAGAGGATACTGATTAGCCAATTGGAACACACAACTATTCTCATCTATTAGCTGTGTGACCGAGATCAATTTAGATTTCAAAGCTTCATTATAGTAAACCGACTTCAAAATTACTAACACTGTAACCTGTTCTCTAAAATCAGCCATAATTACTAACACTGGAGGCATATCTTGAACATTTGAATGCATCTTATATCACCAAGTTAGATGATGAGATGCACCTGTATCAAGTATCCAAGGAGGATTAGTATTTGTACCTGATAGACGTTCGGTTGAGGTCGATGTGTTTTGCCTAGAATTCAAGAGAGACTTCAGCACTTTCCACTGATAATCAGTGAGTTCCACATCTTCCCTATTGTTTTCTGTGAGAATATATTTGGCGTGTTCATCAGTTGATGCTTCTGGAGGGACGTAAACTCGATTGCCATACTGTGTTTAACCATGTCCACGACATGCTCTGCCATCTCCTTTGCCTATTAGAGTTTGTTTTTTTGGCTGATCGCCCCACCACTCTAGATACCCTGTTACGGCAAAACAGCGATCAGACGTGTGTGTTGTACAATTACAATGAGAACACACCATGTTGTTCTCTTTTGGCTCTATATTGAACTTGAACGGCTTGGACTGAGCCGCAAAGGTAGTAGTTTTTGGTACCAGCTCATTGCTTTTCACGCCCAAATCTTCTTCTTGTTGTACCATGTTGTACACTTTTTCAAGTGGCTGCAATGGTACACATGAAAGAATAGATGAACGAATTGATCTGAATTGCTCATCAAGTCCATACAAGAACTCGTGCACCGTATATTATTTGCGGTCCTTTTCTTCTTGAGTGTGAACATCGAATTCACACTTGCCATAGCTGAAAGTCCGCACTAGACATTGGCTAGTTAAGTTATCCCAAATGCGGTTCAGCTTACCATAATAGGATTCAATTGCAAGGCCTCTATGCTTGCAACAGGCTAACTCATATTTAAGTTGTTGTAGGTGTGAGCCACTTAACACAGAAAACCGTTTCTTCAAATAGTTCCAAAGGTCTTGAGAAACTTCTCGGTTGGAGATTGTCGAACGCAACACTGGATCTATTGTCATACGGATCCAAGAGACCAAAAGAGCTTGAAATGTTTCCAATCTTCAAAATCTGCATAGTCATCTGCAAGTTTTTCAATTGTTCCATCGAGGAATCCAAATTTCTTCCTCGACGTCAAAGCTCTCTTCAATCCACTATCTCACTCATCGTAGTTTGTTCCTTTGAGAAGTTGGCGTGAGATTACAGCCCTAAGGTTGTCTGCAGAAGCGAGATTGTAAGGAGAAATGGTTCTCCTCAATTAAGTTGCGGTTGGAGCGACAAGAGCAGCAGGAGCACCATGTGCAAAAATGTTTCAGAAGAAAAAAAAATCAAATTTTGTGATGTTCAGGCTATGATACCATAAAGAGAAAATGATGAAAGAAAGTTTTCTGGTGTATTGAACAATTATCATACAAGAGTTTAAATACAGAGATTGAATCATGATCAGAGCTAAGCTTTGCTAAAGACTAGGACTCCTATCCAATCAACGTAACAAAGAGATAGAGTATTCTGAGAGATACTCGTAAATACAAACAGACTATGAACCAAAGATAACTGAACTTAATTGATACTCGAATAGGAACTTACGCAGCATGAGAGCATATATGATTAAAAAGATGGATTCCAACTCTGTACGCTCCATAATCATTCTCGAAGGTATTTATCCCCAGAGAGGTGTTCGATAAAATCTTGGAAAGAACCTTTTTGTGGGTTTTCCTTTCCTAGCCAGCGAGATCTGAGTATTAGGATGAGAAATGGTCTTAGTGAACTAGGTTTTAATGTTTGTTAAGCTTTAGGTTGACAAACGAGAGTTAGTTTCCTTATTGTTTGCAAAGGGGTTGATGCCATGAGAGTCGATTAGCCTAGATTGAATGAGTTTCATGTCCTAGGATGGTGCTTGTGTTAGAATCCTAGAATCCCCTGAATCAATTGTCACCCCTTGGATCAAAACACCTAACCCTAGATCTATTACTTTATCATTAGAATTTTGATTGTTTTTTTCTTTGCTTTCATTTAAGTTGTTAGAATTTTAGTTTACCAAAAAAATCATATATGTTTGCTCTAGTTTGAGTCGACTCATTGGAACTAGACCACACTAGCTCTTTACTCCCTGTGGATTCAAACCTCAAGTGCTACAATCTCAAGATTGTTTGCATTTGTTGTATTTAATTGGTTGTGAAAGAGAGAATTCAGTTGGCTGCAATCGTCCTTTCACCATCTTTTTATGCTTTAACTGAAGGAAAACAAACTAGTTTTGCAACATCAAGCAATTAACTAAAACAAATCAAACATGATCTCATACAAATTCTGAATTACAAATAGATCTTAGAGTTTAGAATATACCTTAAAGTTTTGCATCGAATATAATTAACTGAGCCGAGATTCCTTTAGCACTCCAAACGTAGTGCCTCTATCGGTATCCACACGCACACAAACTAGATCAGGAACGGGATGCTAGTGCCGTTGAATTAAATCTCCTTCTCTTAGGGCTGCTGTGTTGTGTGTTGCTCACACAAAACTAACATTTCTTAAGCTTTATAATAACACACATAACCTAATCCCATTAGGTTTAGCAAGATGGGGCTTAAGCTCAATACAAACACAGTAAATTAAATCTCATTTATTCTAGTTAACAGGCTTAAGTCCAACACATAATAAAAGATAACAATTATTCTTTTATATGTATGTTACGTAAACATATATCTGATATATGTGTTCCTAGATATAAATATACTTTGATCCAATTTGCTTAGGTGTTTGACCCTATAGGATCATATAATATTAGTAATAGATTCTTAACTATAGATTATAATTGGTTTCTAGCAAAACATTATAACTACCTAATATTATACGATATCGAATACTCTATTATACGACTTTGTAAAAGAAAGTACAAATGTTTTCAAGACATTCCCAATAATCTCCCACATGTATTGGAATCATCTATTCCCATTATGCCTTTGCTTCTATATCTCGATCTCAGCATAAGGCCAGAAACTGTGTCATCCTGATTGGGCTAGATCATTTTATCGAACTCTGATTTATAATGATCAAGCAAACGACTGACATTCACGTTGTTTGAGCACAGCCATGCATTTCTCAGTATTAAATCTTTGATAGGCCAATAGATATTTATCTCCTGTTATATAGGAGGAGCAAATCCCATCTTGTTCCAACTATGTTTCTTTACAAAATTCATGGCACACCCAATCAATACCTTTATAACCACCATTTACGACTGATGTTTGATAAGATCAAAGTAAATCAATCCTTAAGCAAGAAACCATAATGAACTCAGGTAAAAGGATTACACCTTTTAGTTGTAATGGGAATCTCTTATGACACTCGTATAACAATCTTGTAGAGATCTCATTGCGGGTCAGTCAAATACTGTGTTCTCTAACACATATCTATGTGATTGACTTTGATATAACATATCAAATGGCTCCATGAAACTCAGTCACTTCACATACTAGTCATTAACCATTATTAATGTCCCATGTTAATAACCTTGACTAGGGACTCCAATGTTTTTATTATTTACCACTTATAGAGTTTCATGATCAAGTCATGTACTTGATGATCTATAAGTATGACAATCAGTGTGGGATTATTATTTATTAACTAACAGTTAAATAAATCTGAAACAAATTTATTAGTTTGAAAAATAACCAAATGTATGTAAACATGAACATCATATCATAAAACAAAAACAGCAGTATGAAAAATAACCAGATGTATCCATCTTAAGAAATCTAATGCCTATAGCAGCAGTATGAGTCTCGTGCTTAGGCCGTGGAAGAGGCTTGGTCAATGGATCAGCAACATTTTCATCCGTTGAAACTCTGCTAATCTTCACATCTCCTCTATCAACAATATCATGAATGAGATGATATCGCCTTCTAATGTGTTTGGATTTCTGGTGTGATCTTGGTTCTTTCGCTTGAGCTATGGCTCCATTGTTATCACAATAAAGATCCACCGGACCAGATATGCTAGGAACCACACCTAGTTCAACATGAACTTCAGAAGCAGCAATGTACACAACTTCGGTTGTAGAGTCTGCCATAGTGCTTTCCTTTGAACATTTCCAGCTCACATCGCCTCCATTTAGACAAATGATAAATCTGGATTGTGATCGGAAATAATCTTTATCCGTATGAAAGCTATCATCAGTGTAACCACTCACAACAAGCTCATTACTTCCTCTATAAACCAAGAATTTATCCTTAGTGTATCTTAAATACTTAAGGATGTTCTTGACTGCAGTCCGGTGACTTTCACCTGGATCTTGTTGGTATCTACTCGTCATGCTTAAAGCATACACAATATTTGGACGAGTACAGAGCATGTCATACATGATAGATCCTATAGCAGAAGCATAAGGTATTATACTCATGCGTTCTCTCTCATCATGTGTCGAAGGACACTGCGGTTTGCTGAGAGTTACACTATGAGACATTGGTAGAAAACCTTTCTTGGAATCATGCATATTAAACCTACATAAGATCTTATCAATATAAGTATCTTGACATAGTCCAATAAGCTTGTTTAGTCTAACTCTATAGATTTTTATTCTAAGGATATAAGAGGATTCTCCCATGCATTTCATTGAGAAACAACTTCCCAGCCAAGTCTTCATGGACTGAAGCAAAGGGATATCATTTCCAGTGAGTAGTATGTCATCTACCTACAACACTAAGAAAGCATTTGCGCTCCCATTAGTCTTCTTGTAAACGCACGGTTCTTCTTCATTTCTAATAAAATCAAACGCTTTGACAACTTCATTGAAACAAAGATTCCAACTCTGAGATGCTTGCTTCAAGCCATAGATTGAAATATGAAGTTTGCATACCTTCCTAGCATTTTCAGGAGATGTGAAACCTTCAGGTTGTGTCATGTACACATCCTCTTCTAGATTTCCATTAAGAAAAATTGTTTTCACATCCATTTGCCAAATCTCATAATCATAATAAACGGCAGTTGCTAGGAGAATCCGAATGGATTTAAGCATTGCGACTGGGAAGTAGGTTTCATCATAGTCAATACCATGAATCTGCTTGTACCCTTTAGCCACCAATCTAGCTTTGTAAATTACTACATTACCATGCATGTCGGTTTTCTTCTTAAAAATCTATTTACACTCAATGGGTTTTTCACCATCAGGTAAATCAACCAAAGTCCATACTTTGTTCACATGCATAGAGTCCATTTGAGATCCGACGGCTTCTAGCCGTTTTTCAGAGTCAGGGCCCATCATTGCTTCCTCAAAAGACGTAGGTTCATCACTTTCTATGAGCAATAGATCATGATATGTCACCCATACACAAAATCTATTAGGTTAGTGACGAATCCTTTCGGACCTACGCACCTCAGGTTCCACAAGACTAGATTTTTCTACGACTCTTTGTAGATCTAGTTGATCCTCTTCCTCATGAGTCGGAGTAATCTTCTGTGTTTCTTGAACTTCTTCGAGTTGTACTTTACTCCCACTGTTTCTCTTAGAGAGGAATTCTCTTTATAGAAAAACACCATTTTGAGCAACAAACACTTTGTTTTCGGAAGGGTTGTAGAAATAATAACCTTTGGTTTCTTTAGGATAACCAACAAATTGGCATTATCAGATTTGGGTCCAAGCTTATCAGAAAACATACGTTTAACATAAGCTTCACAACCCCAAATTTTGTGAAAAGACAAGTTTGGAACCTTTCCAGTCCACATCTCATATGGTGTCTTTTCAACTGATTTTGATGGACATCTATTTAGTGTAAACATAGACGTTTCTAGAGCATATCCCCAAAAGGACAATGGATGATCTGTATGACTCACCATTGATCTAACCATATCTAATAGAGTTCAATTTCTCCTCTCGGATACACCATTCAATTGTGGAGTTCCTGGTGGAGTGAGTTGTGAAACAATTCCACATTCTCTTAGATGATCATTGAAAGTTTGGCTCAAATATTCTCCACCTCGATCAGATCAAAGTGCTTTGATTATCTTGCCAAGCTGATTTTGTACATCATTCTGAAACTCCTTGAACTTTTCAAAGGAATCAGATTTATGTTTCATCAAGTAAACATAACCATATCTACTATAGTCGTCTGTAAATGTGATGAAGTACGAGTAGTTTCCTCTAGCATTTATACTCATTGGACCACATACATCTGTTTGTATAAGTTCCAACAAGTCTTTGGCTCTTTCACTGTGACCAGTAAAAGGAGCTTTAATTATTTTTCCCTAATAAAAAAGATTCACATATCTCGAATGATTCAAAGTCAAATGAGTTCAAAAGTCCATCACTATAAAGCTTTTGAATACGTGTCTTATTTATATGGCCCAAACGACAGTGCCAAAGGTAAGTTTGATTTGTGTCATTTGACTTAAGTCTTTTAGTATTAATGTTATAGACAGGCACACTTTGGTTTAGAATATAAAGCTCATTCTCCAACCAACTACTACCGTAAAAGACGTTACTACGATTAAATGAGCAACACTTGTCTTCAATCGCAAAATGAAATCCTTCTGAATTCAAAGAAGGAATATAAATATTATTTCTGCTTATAGCAGGAACATAGTAGCAATTATTAAGCTCTAAAACCAAGCCGGAAGGCAAAGACAAGTGAAATGTTCCTACAGCTAACGCAGCAACTCTTGCTCCATTTCCAACACGCAGGTCCACTTGTTCTTTCTTCAAAGTTTTACTGTTGCTTAGGCCCTGCATATTTGTACAAATATGAGCACCACATCCAATATCCAATACCCAAGAGTTAGAACCAGAAGTAGTAACATTTACTTCTATAACATAAATACATGAAGACGATGCATCGAGAGTCTTTTTTTTCCAGATCTTCCAAATACTTTTTGCAGTTTTTTTCCAATGCCTAGAACCATTACAAAAATGGCACTTAACAACTTCAAAAGGACTAGGCTTAAACTTAGGAGCTTGGTCAGACTTGCTTGAATTCTCAATCCAGATTGCCTTACCCTTTCCTTTGTTTTTGCCTTGTTTCTTAAACTTTTAACCCTTTTGCATCAAACGAACATGAGGATTTTCCTTTCTAACATTGGCCTCAGCAGTTTTGAGCATTCCATGCAATCCAGTCAAAGTCTTTGTCAACTTGTTCATGTTGTAGTTCATAACAAACTGATCATAACTTGACGGCAATGACTGCAAAATGAGATCAGTGGCCAACTCTTGGCTTATTGGGCAGCCCAACTTTGCCAGATTATCAATATAACCCATCATCTTAATGATATAAGGTTAACTAGACTATCCTTTGGCAGCTTACACTCAATGAGAGCCTTAACTATTTGGTATCTCTCAGTTTGTGCTTGCTCCTGAAACATACCTTTCAGGCTTGTGATTATGTCAATGGTGATTACACATTCTCATATTGCTTTTGCAAGTTTGAGTTCATGGTAGCAAACACACATCATCCATATCATTGACATGCTTCTCATAAGCATTTCTCTCTGCATGTGGAGCATTGGTCTTAGGTTTTCCACAGAGAACCTTTTCAAGGACATAGTCCTTTTTCTCTTGCTTGAGAACAATTCTCAAGTTTTGATACCATTCAAGGAAGTTGATCAATTCAATTTGTCCTTCTCAAGGATAGATCTTAATGAGAATGAACTGTGAGGAGTTAACATTGCTGAACATAAGATTAGCAAATGTTAATATGATGTTTATAAGTACGAGAAGTCTCAATAATTAAAAAAACTCATATTATATTCAAAACAATATTATCCTCAAAATGAATATAATGATCCAAGATCCATATTTCACTAGAATTCAAGAGAGTTTTGGCTCATCGCCTGAATAACTAGCTATTTAGGTAAACAACACCTTGTTAATTATATCTTATATGATTCTTGGTTGTTAGATAACATCTTATGTTTATCCAACTTCTGCCTTTAAGTCCAAAACCGTTTTGATAGCTTAGTCAAGTAAACCAAACTTTTCTTTCATAGAAACCATTTCTATCTATATCACTTATTTAATTGTAGACTTCTTGCTGAGCAAGTCAATCATACAACGAAACAAGTTTCAATAGTTGACCGGATTGGATAGGAAGCAAAAATACTTGAAATTAATTGAGGAATTATTTTTAATCTAATTTTGATTTATATTTAAATTTTATATCTAATATAAATATATAATTAAATATAACTAATACATATCTTATATATATAATTGAATTATTAGTAATTAAAATAATCTTAACCACATTAAAATTGATCTAATTAATTATAATTTACTTATAATCAAATTTAGGATTTTATTCAAAATAAAATTCTAACAAAGAATATTTCAACTTATCAAAAAAGTCAAAACCGATTACTAAAATTACTTACTTATAATTAATGTTAGATCTCTGTTCATGTAGTCAACAATTGCGGCTACTAAAATTTAATCTTCTTGAACTTTTATGTATGATTTCATAAACCGAATCAATGGTTTTTTATCTATTTAACTTAAATGATGAAACAACGGCAAATTGAAATAACAGTCAAATAAGCAAAAGATAGACCTAAATAAGCAATTCAAAAGTAACGGAATAATGGAAATTAAGTGCAATGAAAATAGAAAAGAAGTGTAGTGAAAACAACTAAGCAATGAATGAGAAAAATGGTTTTTTACGGGGCAGGGATCATGGACCAGCATTTCAATCAAGGTCACTAAACCGCTTGACAAACTCAAACAGTGCTGATCTCTGAGCAATAAACTTATAACTATTGAGTCCACTCTCATGGTCAACAATCTCAGTAAAGCTATCAACCGACCTTATCATCATAAGCATTTAACAACCTAACTAGCGTGAAGTGACAATTTAAACGAGCCTAATAAAAACCTTAGATAATTAATCTATTAAGCTAAGGATGTAAATTTCTAAGACGGTTGTATCAGGCAATTCAACACACCTATCGGGAGCTAAATCTCTAAGATCGTGTTTCAATTGATCGTAAGGGAACAAGCATTAACAACACCGAAACAAAAGAGATCTATATTATTTTACTCTTAAGAGACTTAGAAAATCTTAAGGTCCACGCTGATCTAATCTGTTCCCTCAGGAACCCTAAGCTAACTACTCAAAAATCATGGGTGAAATAATCAAAAGAACAATCAAAGTGGATGACATAATCATAAAATTCAGAAAGTAAACTTCAATGAAAATAAACTGAAATTTGAAATTAAAAGATCATAAAACAAACGTAGAATTCTTGTTCAGGAATTACAACAACTAAAAGCTCAAAAAGTTCCGAAGCAGCAGTAAAAATTAGATGATCTGTCTTCGTAACAGAGAACAGGTATTTATACTAATCCCCCCGTTAAACCTAAAAGTCATGGAAATGAAAACTTAAGTAAGATAAGTGACCCGAGTTCATGGTTTGAGCTGTGTATCTGGCTGTCAAAGGTGAAGTTGACTCCGCCCATTAGGTGTAATGACTTCATGTTGCAATCCAATCCATTACGCTGTGTTGGGCCTGTCGTGACGCAAGGCCCATCATGATTTGATCCGTTGACACCAGTGTATTGTCCGAGTCATCGTGAAGCCACGTCCGAGTCGCTTTCACTCTACATCCGAGTCGTCTTCAGTCCACGTCCGAGTCGCCATGAAGCTGCGTCCGAGTCACTTTAGTCCACATCCGAGTCCCGTTGGTCTTTTGTGTATCTTGTCCAAACTTTTCCTGAAAACAACTCCAAATTCAATGTGTATGCTATGCAAATGTAACCTATATAAACAATCTAAAAATAACTCGATTATGATGTGAATGCGACAGATTACATATACAAAATGATAACAAATGGCACATATAATATGTTAAAAATGCATATATATCACTTCAAAAACTGGTTCATGCTGCTGTTCTAGTATCACTTCACGATATTATATAGGACGGAATAGCAGTGATAGCCGGTTTAATTAGTACCTCTAAACCCCTTTAAATCCTTCCGGAAGACATAAGTAAGTAATAATTTTATTTCTACACCTGCATGATGGTGAGGTACCTTCTTCGAGTCCATCAGGTTTCAGTCCTTAAAATCCTACCCATAAATATCGTGCTAGTAGCAAATCTAGAGAGTCAATAATCCTCCTTAGTTGTTTTGCTAATAGGACGGTGTTAAATTCTTGAATTTCTGGGAAATCTAAACCTCTTTCATTCTTACTTTTCCATAGTTACTCACATTTTAACCAATTAATACC
This sequence comes from Lepidium aucheri, assembly GCA_900406435.1. NCBI lineage: Eukaryota > Viridiplantae > Streptophyta > Magnoliopsida > Brassicales > Brassicaceae > Lepidium > Lepidium aucheri. Next base: position 8,257 of record OVBA01001731.1, on the reverse strand, counting down.
TTTAAAGGATCTATAATTCATCCAAAACGAGAAATCGCTGCTGATATCTTTGATGCCAAAACCTTTGGCAATCAGTAACATGAAGTAATATCTTCCTAACTGTTTAAGAACATTAAACCCTCGAATCTCTATGTAGAGGTTGTAGAATCTGGATGGTCACTAGTGAATATAACTCAAACGGATCTGGTATGATGCATGGATGAACTCGATCTGTGTTGTTGAAGAAGCAATTTAGTGGTTTGTAAGTCTAAGTGATTCTGGTGGACTCAAACTGATGGAGTAAATGAAGTAGCCTAGTGGTACTAATGAACTCGATGAAGAAACTGAGTGTGATAGTTAAGTAGTCGAATAGGTTAAGAGAAACAAATGCACTTTATTGGAACTGGTCGAGTGTAAGATTTGTTGCATTTTATTTGTATGAAACTTAGCTCCTTTGCTCCTTAGCTCCATTTTTGCTCCTTTTACCTGAATAAGCTCAAATATGCAAATGCAAATGCAAAGAGTGCAAACTACGCCTAAACAATCCTAAGTGCAAGGAAAAATCTACCTAAGTGACTGCAAATCAACCTAAAATAAGACTCTAAAAGCATTAAAAATCACACACTTCATCTCCCTCAAACTTAGATCTTGCTTGGCCTCAAGCAAGTACAATGACCTAAGGTGGAAAAATTGAACACAACAATGAGAATTCGGAACCGAGTTAACAAGCCAAGGTGAATGCAAAAATCAGGGTCCTAGTTTCCGAGTTCTAAAGTGCAGTTGAAACCAGTCTTACTTAAAAACTTTAGCCATGTCAATCAAGGTTTGTACCAAGCTCCGTCACAACCTAGTAGCGCATTCAAATCGGCCTATCCTTTTAACATTCATTAATTCTAAACCATGAATCAGTCTATGCATCTCCTAAGAATTTGTTTGGTTATGGGTAGGGTTTAGAGATAAAGGTGATCTATATTCGTAACTAGCCATTTAAGTACAAGGATCACTCAAGAAATGAAATAAGCTATAACATAATGCTAAAGGTGAGTGCCAACAGACGCATACAAAGCCATGAATCCATCTACCCATATGCCCAAGTTGATGCTCATCCTAGCAGTTATAACCCAAGAAACAATCCTATTCTACCCACTTATCCGAAATGTTTTCATTTTTCTGCCAATAAGTCCTCGAGGTTTTGTGCGAGGACTGGTGCGAGTGGATCATTTCCTTCTAACTTTCCATTTCTTGTCTAGGGAGAGGGGATTTTTCTTGGAATTTTCTAGTGGTTTTGGGTTTTTATACTTGGTAATTCTGGTTCTTTGCTTCTCATCACACAAGACCTTAGACCTTAGACCTTTTTCTTGTCTTTTTTTTTCTTTTTGTACTTAGAACCTTATTCTTCAATTAGCTTTCCCAAAATATTTACTAGACCTTAAACTTGCAAGCTTCCTGTTTTCTCTTTCCCGCTAGACTTTTATCCCTTTTTACCCATATTCTTCTTTCATTTCTTCCCCTTGCTTAGATGCAAGCAATTCCCGAATTCAACCCAAACCATACCTATTCCTAGTAGTCTAGCCCAAAAATCATGGACTAGATACTACATGGCGACATGACTTTGTCGGCTCACACCAAACACTTTAAGCCAAGCTTAGACAAAAAAAGAGACCTCACTATCGCACAACAAATATCATATGGTTTGAAAGGAGACTATAATTCAGCAAGGCGGGAAACTACCTGGATTAACAAGATAGATGCATGAAGGGAAAAGAAAAACAAAGTATTTGACTATCCACAAATTCATACTCGATGCATAGACATGATAATTAGAGATCAAATTCAGGTTATCACTTAACAAGGATAGGCGTCAAATCAAAGCACATTCAATCTTGACATGATTTAGGCTAAAACGTTCCCTACATGGTTCGGTCTTAACATTCAGGACAAGAGTGAACTGCAATAAACAACTCGGAAATAGGGCCATGAATCTATCATATCGAGGAGCAAGCAAGTTCGGTTATCATCTTCATTATTCCCAAAACAAGTGTGAGATGCATGGAACCTATGCAACCTCATGAACCCTCTATTTTTCGAATTCAATTTTCAAGATTTTTCATTTTTTTGGTTTTTTTTTTCTATACCTTATATGTCATGAAATGCAAAACAAAAATGCGAAAAAGAAATTTCTTTTTTGGTTTTTTATCAAGCATAGGTGGATGCATGAACTACTCGTAAAAATAGAAAATAAGAAAACAGAAATTAGGTAAGTGCACTCTAGACCCCTTCCCCAAACTTAAATCACATAGTCCCTTGTGTGAATAGAAGTCCGAGAGAGTTGTCTAGACAAATAGCAAACAAAAATAATAAAAACATGAGGCGGTATGTACAATGGTGGAGCGTGGAACCTTAGTAATCGAACAGGTGAGCAGTTGAGGCATTCATGTCCTCAAGAGTTTAATTTTAAGAGTTTGGATATCTTACTTGAGAAAATCCTTCACATAGAGCTGCGTGTTGGTGCTGGTCGAAGTACTCCTTGCGGCTTAGTACAGCGAGGAAAGCGTACGAGGGATTGTTTGATGGTGAAGCTTGCCCTTGTGGTGCTTGATGGGTACTGGATTGACGCCTTGGACCCTTCTTCTCTCTTCTTTGATACATCAATGTCCCATCAACTGATGAATGCCTAGCTTGTTCTGGGCGGTCCTCACGGGAGCTTCTGATTGAGGTTGAGTGGCGCCTCATAGGTGAGGGTAAGGTGTGGGTGCGAGGGCGCGATGTTTGGCCGCTGATCGATACCTTGAGTTCTTCAATGTCTCTTCTCATCTTAGCACGCTCATTATGCCATTCCTGCTTCTCCCTTTTCACCAGCCATTTGGCTAATTTTTGGAGTTTCCCAATTCGTTTGTGCGCCTTGTAGGTGGCGACTCCTTGTTTTGGTGCGTTGAACTTCTCGAAGTAGTAGGCTTCTAGTTCCGCTTCCTCATCATCTTCTTCATCAGCTCGTGGTGCTTGAGGCGCTTGAGGTCCTTGTCTGACTAAGGCTGTAATAGGAGGGATGAACTTCACATTTTGCCTCTCCTTGAATGAGGTGTACTCCGGGCACGATAGGGTTATTCTTGCTCCCATAAACTCCGCGTGGGTGAACTTGTAGATAACTTTTCCATTCAGATCTTCCTTAGCGAGGATGCCCGTGGTCTTCAAGTACTTGATGTCCATGAATTGCAGCTCGGGGTCTTGGTTCAACGGAACACCGCAAGCTTCTAAGATTCTAGTCACTACACCCCCAATGTATATAGCCTTAGACTTTCCCCTCTCGGCTTGAGTTTTAGCCCTTGTGCGGTATGTCATTAGGTGCTTAGCCAAAAAACTGACATACCGGAGTTTGCATCGGCTTCCTTGATCCTTCTTTCTCGCAGAGTAACTCTCACCATAAGTGTCGGGACCTTGGTGACATACTCGTGGAAGTCCACGGTTGCCAAGAATTGTAGGGTCTCCTCCTTGAAGGTGCTGGAGATGGAGTACATAAGTTGTATGAGTCCCCAAGCGTTGAACAGCCTATCCACATCCTCCGTGATCCCCAATAGGTTCATAGTACCTGTGTGAGGATAGCATGTCTCTTTCAATCCCATAAGTTGCAAGGCTTCATAAACTTTCACCGAATTGTCAGCCTTCCTTGCTGCCTTGCCTCGCTTAGCAGCCTGATCTTCCTAAGAAACCATTTTGGCTTCTTCTTTTGTGTACCCAGCTCTCATTAAAGTCTCTATGTTCTTCCGGTACTCGGTCTTCTCTTCTTCTTTTTTGGCCCTTCTTCTAGCCATAGCATTTTCCTCATTCCTCGCCTCGCAGTCATCCTCTATGTCCATAGTCGAGACTATTCATCATCACTTCCATCAGAATTGTCATCCTCGCTCGCTGAGGGCGAGGCTATCTTCTTCTTTTTGTCTTTTGCTCATGCTGAGCTCCCTTCACCCCGATGTGGTTCTATGAATCTCCAGCCGCTAAATCTACCTACCGCCTTTCTTTCTCTCTTTTTTATCGACTTCTCCATCCTTGGTTGTACGGTGAATCAGCGTCTGTGTGCGCTTCTTCTTGTTTCCATTTCAACCGGCTGTGAGTCTTCCAAACCCACTTCCGCTTCTTTCCTCCCGCTTGCTCAGGTATCTTGCTTAAATTTATTGCGGATCTCCTTGCCTTTGCGTTCATCCCGGGAAGATATGTCTGAATCGGTGAGAGAGAGTTCTTCTGGTCTCTGGAACAGTGTACCTCGCAGTGGTTCCTCACGGTTAGGTCGGCGAGGAGCATTCGTTATCTAACTAAGGGACTGAGTCTTTTGTTAGCTGTATGCTACTCGCAGCTTCTCCTCGACCTTAATCTTTCGGTCGGCTCTCTCTTCGTCTAAGAACTGCACGCATAGAGAGAAGATTTTTCTGAAGAGAGAAAGCTTGAGTGTAGGTTACTTCTATGGCGGTGTGAGAGGAGGCACATTTATATGAGTGGGGAGTAGGATTTTTCTAATCCATGTATGGAAAGTAGGCAACAATTTTGGGTTTCAAAACCGCCTCGTGTCCAGTTCTCGCCCTGACCATATCTCGACCATTGATTTCAAATTTTGAATTCCTTGACTAATCTCCGTCGTAGGATCTCTCTGACTTATCTTGACCCAATCCTGAACTTGGATTGGATTAGTTGACTTGTAGGTCCCACTTGATGAGCTGGACTTGAGCCAACTAACCAGCATTCTAAATCTGACTACCCAGGCTACCTCGCATATTGGCCTCGCAGTTGGGGACGAGGTGTGACTACCCATTCAGAAAAACGACTTGAACTGAATCTGTTTCACTGTCTAGGGAGTGTTCCGAACCCTTGATGTTGAGCAATCTCCTCTTTAAAAACAAATATCTGAAGACGGAGATGTTAATCATGAACCCAAAGCTAGCTTAGTGTGAAATAGCTCAACAATCATAGTTGAAGTTCTATAATCCAATAAATTAAGCTTATGGGTTTACTTCAAGCATAATGAATTTATTTTGCTAAAATCAATATTGGTGATGTATTTGATGAACTGTGTGATGTAATTAAGGGTATGTGTCATTGTGTTTAAAAATATGACCCCTAGTGACATCACTCACCAAATACATCGCCCATTAGGATACGTAGGTAGTGCGAGTGGTTCATGAGTGTAACTCAAGGAAATTTGAACAACACTCGCATCTTCTTCCTTGCGGGCTCACTTCGAGGGATATTGATTTTAGCCTAACAAACCCATTCCTCTCTTCTTTATTCGCGAGTGCCATATGCGAGTCGAGCTATTTCTTGGCTCGTTAGGGATAACCTTCCCCAATTTCTGCCAAAATAGCTGCCTTCGGTTTGTGACTGGCTATATGTACCTAAAACTTGTGACTGGTCCATGTACCTGAACTCCAGACGACCATTCCAAATACCCAATATGACAGTAAAATAAATTGTTCTTCAAACAAACAACAAAAGCAAAATAGACTCAAACTAAATAAATAGAAAAAGCTTTTATACTATCTCTAGACTCAAACTTGTTTAGAGTCTCAAGCTTGACTCTTCATACTATCTCTAGTATGAGTTGGTGAGGGAAACCAGAGTTCCCTCCTTGTCAGTCTCTTTTGGTTCTCCTTCAATGCTTCCTCTAATCTCAAAGCATTGCCCAACTATGGTTGGTTTCCTTATGGTGATCTTGAGGTCAAATAGCATTTCAGCACTATCTCGGACGTTCAACTCAATTGTGCCGTTCCTCATGTCTATCATTGCCTTGACTGATGCCAAAAACGACCTACCCAGTAGTAGTCGATCAGCGGGTTCTTCGTCTATTTCCAAAAACACAAAGTCTGTTGGGACATGAATGTTTCCAACGCTCATTGGCACATCCTCGAGCAATCCCCTCGGGTATCTCGTAGTTCTGTCTGTGAGGATAAGCGAGATTTTGCAATCCTTGAACTTTGTATACCCCAACTTCTCAGCAACCGATAAAAGGAGAAGGCTGATAGATGCCCTAAGGTCATACATGCAGTTGATAAACATTTAGTGGCCCACAACACATGGTAAGGTAAACTTCCTGGATCTTCCAACTTCTCCATTATGAGCTTTTTCCTTTGATGAGGCAAAACTGGTACCAATCTGATATGCCCATTTGCATTCATACAGCCATGCATTCCTCTTCTTTCTCGTTCACAGCATCCTTCAATAATTTCTTGTATTGCAGAATTAGAGCAAATGCATCCAAGATAGGTATCTTGAGTTTGATCCCGCTCATTTGCTTATGAAAGAGAGCTTTGTACTTCTCTGCTTGATTCTATTTAAGCCTGGTCGGAAAATGTGCCTTGACTTTGGTTACAACCGCATGTGCAATTGCTTCCTTAACAATCTGCTTGGGGCATTCAGATACTTGCCCTCGCAGTGCAGATGTGCGACGAGTACCATCGAGGTGTTCTGTGATAGTGGGTTTTCCAGACTTTTCCTTGTCAAAAACCTCTCCCAGCAGCACAGGAGTGCGAGGAGTGTCATCGAGGTGATCATGAAGAGCAAATCTCTTGGTCTGCTCCGCCTCCACTTCTTGAATCACGCTGTCCTCAACGTTTGTCTTTTGTTCAGCAATGGGTGGGAGTACCTTCCCACTTTTCAGAGTGATAGCTGTATACGCTTTGGATTTTGGATTGCCTTGCCAGGAAGTTGGCCACTAGTCTTGATCGAGGATGATGCTTTCTTGCTCTCAACATACTTCAATCTTGCGTTGAGGGTCTTAAACTTGCAGTTGAGGTCATTATAGGTTTTATCAATCTGTGTATGAACCTCAGAAAACTTCTCGGTGATCTCGGCTTGTTTGGCCGTTTGTCCTTGAAGAATTTGTTGGAGCATATCCATCATTTCCGGTTGGTTTTCTTGAGAAGGTTGAGGTTGTGCGGCAGCTGGTACAGGTTTTAGGCTCTGCTGCCACAGCTCTTTGGGAATCCTAACCCGTTGTTAAGTAGCTTTGGGTGGATACACTTGGTCTTGCGGATTGACCACATTGTTGCTCTGATAACTCAAGTTTGGGTTTTTCTTGTAGTTAACCCATGGCTTGTTACTACCTTGGTTTTGTACAAAGAAAATTTCTTCAACTTGCTCTTCCTCCCCTTCTTGAATCTTCTCATCTTCGACAAGATTGAATTTCTTGGTGTGGACCATCAATAGTTTGTCCAATTTCTCATGAAGTTGTTTCAGCTCTTTTCTAACGGATGTAATGCAATCTGCATTTCCTCGAACCGCTCGGTCATAGTTCATGCCATATTGTCCATTTGCAAGTATGAGGTTCTCTATAAGTGCTCTTCCATCTCCGATCTCTTGTTGCAAGAAGCTTCCATGGCTTGTGGTATCTAGAAGCATACAGATCTTTGGGTGAACGCCTCGGTAGAAGTTACTCAAGATCGTTTCCTCGAGAAATCCATGGTGAGGGCATTGAGATTGGTAGGCCTTATACCTATCCCACGCTTTGGCAAGCATCTCGGTGCTATGTTGTACGAAGTTGCAGATAGAGTTTTGCAACTTAGCCGTTCTTGAGTTGGAGAAGAACTTTGTGAGGAAGAGGCGTTTACACTCAGGCCATGTTGTGATCGTGCTGGTTGGTAGATGTTTTTCCCAAAGGTCAGCGCGATCGCCAAGTGAAAATGGACATAGGCGGAGCATGAGATCATCTTCACTCACTCCGTTGATGCGAGTTAGAGTGCACAACCGTTCGAATTCATCTAAATGGTCTAGTGGCTCCTCCCAGGGAAGTCCAAGGAACTTGTTGCATTGAACCATTGAAATCAGTCCGCTGTTGATTTCGAAGTTGTTGTTGGGAATGGCGGGAGGTAAGTGATGAGTGTGATTTTTAACGGTTTTAGAGCCCTATTTTGGGTTGTTTTGCATCCGATTAGATAGGTTTTCCATGCATACCGGTCCATTTAGGTTAGTTTTGAACTTTTTGCACTTGCATTTGGAGTTTTGGAGTTTTTCTAGGAAAGGGAGCAAAAAGAAGCTTAAAATGGAGCTAAAGCTATTGGAACCAGCTGTTACGGAAAAGGAGTTGCTCAGACTCGGATCGCTGCCTCATGGTTTGTAGGGCAAGGATCGCTCAGATCGCTAATGGAAGGAAACCTCAATCGCCAGCCTCTGTTTGTCTACCGCGAGGGAGAACCAACTTATCACACTCGGACCATTCCACTCGACCTCAGTCTGTGAGGACAGAGTAAAAGACCATTCCTCGGTGTCCAAGCTCGCCAAGTGACAGCGAGGAGAAGAT
>OVBA01001730.1:0-40608 GCA_900406435.1 Lepidium aucheri | reverse complement strand
ATAATACAGGCTATTACATCATCTATCGCAAAATCTTGGAGCGTTAGCGAAGATAAGTTAGGGCAATTATCCACAAACTCTACCAGTGTTGATTCTCTTATATAGCCTATAACTCCAGTCACAAAGAAGGTAACTTTAAACAAACCTCAAATGAAATTATTAAAACGATATGGAAAGTTCTCAGTGGAAACTGCTTACCTTCTGGAAAATCGTGGTTGTGATCTATGAACAGGTGCTCTAACGAGTGAAAATTTCTCGTGAGTTCCCCTAACTGCACTGAACTCATGTCACCTGTATCACTATATAATAAAAAGAGAGACATCAACCATAAGGAACCAACAGAATGTTAAGTTAACGGACATTGAAGTATTACAACGATATTCAAACGCACAGAAGATGGCGCCTCCAGGAAAAGTAAAGCAAAACAATAATGAAATGGAGAATTCTGAAATTCAAGGCATCCAAAACAACTTATAATTCAGAAATCTTTAAATCAATGAGCATTGAGCAGCTTGACAACGCAGCACATAAGGACATGTTATCCATCACTATGGAAGCATCAAGGTGTAGACTTCTCAAGAGACCCCTACTCAAGTGGTGAAGATATCATTAATGTGGTAGTTTTAGACAAGATGAATTAGATTAAAACAATAGATTTGGTTACTAAATAATCATTTGTATAAACGATAACCAAAAAATACCCGGCAAAACCATGATTAATATATAGTGCGGCAAGACACGATCTTGTAAGCAAAATTGGAAAAGCAAGTTTGAGGGATCTGCATGCACAAACAGAACCTGAGAGATCATTACATAAACCAGGTTTCGCAAAAGAAGTTACCCAGAAATAGAAATCTGACCTGTGTTCTTTTCCAGCCCGATGGATCATAACACACACAACTCCATCATCAACATGTTTCGTATCCATTGTCAAGTCGGTGTGGAGTAGCACACAGGATCCATGGAACACTTGTTGAACATTGAGCAGCATGCAGAAGCTTGCATTAGAGACTTTGTATCAAGCATTGAAAACACCTGAAATATGCGTTACAAAGATATCATGTAAGACATCAGATCTAGAGAGCATAGTTCATATAAGAATGCTGGATTTGTTACCTTAACGGTTACGTCAGCGGGTAGAGCCCATGATATGGAATTATGGAGGCTGGGATGCTTTCTGAAACATTGTTTGGTGGACACGTATAGAAGCGAAGTGAATTGGAGTGGACGATCCAGGAAGCAATCTTGATCCACACCGGAAGTTGAGAGAATAACTTTTTCAAGAACTCAGATCAAACGAGCAGCTAATGGAGAGCGGTGAAGAGAAATGAGGCAAGTCCGAGATGGTTGAATCAATGTTGTTGCAGTTGAAGCTGTGAGCAGTGGGGAGGGAATTGGGAGCATCCATGACAAATCTGCTGCTTCCTGCAAAGCCAAATTTTCTAAAACTTAGTTATATCAGTCCAGCTAACTATATGTTGATATCCTATTTTGTTAGCAAATCCAACATTGAGTTCAAGATGCAACACAGAGATTCATCAAGGCTGTGAATTTTCATTTTAAGAATACAGAAACAACCTGTATTAGTCAATTTCGAAATTTCTTTACACAATTCAGATATGAAGCATTCTCATTAAAAATGATAGGACTAAGCCACTTGTCATCAAAATTATAGTCCATATTTACTTGTCACACAGACATATGCACTCATATCCAATGTTCTACGTTAAACCCTTAAAAATTAAGAACTTTACAATCTCAATTGAATTGAATATCACGAAGTATAATTTTCAATGAGATCAAATCAAATGCTCTAAGATAAGCAAAACTCTTAGCACACAGCTCCAGATCACAGCAGATAAAAAGGCAAAACATACGCTGTAGATCTAAAGTCCTGATTCTCAAACCTCGACAGAATTTCAACGTATTTGGAATAGATAAAAACCAAAGATAGAACTGATAGATATTGTAAAACCTGAAATTGGCAAGATGATCAGACTTCTTACCTGTTGAAACCAGCGTCAAACACTCGGCTATATATGCCTCTGTCTACACAGGACCTGTAATAACTTCTTAACATAAATGAGTGATCAATTTTCCAAATTTTGAAATACACTTAAATCTCTTTAAGAACACATACGTACCTAAACACAACTTAAGGTATTGCACGTACTTGTCATTCCCAATTTCTGCAATAGTCAGGGTTGTTGAATCCCTTCCATTTCCCTACAGGATCGAGATGTACTAAACTTTAGTATAAACGTAAACATTAAAGCAACACAAAATGTATTATTATAACTAACCTTTTTCTTCACATAAGCCAAATACTATATCGCTGTAAACGAAAAGATGTTGATCCTGAACAGTTAGAGAAATGTAAGATGCGGTTTAGGGCTAATACGGTTATTGGATTCTTCAGCTTCATACACAAAGTAAGAGATCTTGATCTTTTAACTCAAGTAATTGAAAGATAAATGGAAGCAAAAAGTAACAAAAGCTAGCATCATTAAGTACGTTGATTGTTTAACAACGAATAAACGTAAATTGGTTCCATCGGAAAGAAACTACAACAACTTAGACAGAAGGATCTTCCAATTGAAGTTCATGTTTGTGCTTATATTGATATACATTCTAGTTGATGCAACTTACACCGTATGTATGCGATTATTGGCTCAAATACTCAGTGCACAATTGCCGTAAATCAGAATACGCGAGTTCTGGTCTGGAGTCCAATTCCAATCCATAGTCTGCCTCTGAAAAACCAGCATTAGTTTGGGACTATTCAGCTCTAGAATCGCTTTCACACTAGAATCAATACTTGTTACTCGTTGTCCTAGCGATATTCCCAAAAGAAACGTAGAGATAAACCAAGGAAATCTCCGTTAGCTAGATGATTCGAGTTACAATTGCAAGCAGAATGAAAAGGAATATCAGATCTGACACTTACGTTTTCAAAAATCATAAAACAAAAGCTCCGTGAATGTAGGTTGCTTCGAAGAAATCTTAACGACGGAGAAGTCTCAGCTACGAAGGGAGGAGGAAAAGCAAATCCGACGGTTGCTTGCTTCCGTGGAGACGGATCGGTCATCGATATCAGATTCGGAGATCGTTTGGACGGTGCAGTAACATTCTCATGTCAGAGAAGAAATGGAATCGCTCATGAGTCGTGAAAGAAACTGAGAGAGGGAATTTGATTTTCGCTTGCAAATGTTTTACTTATTAGCGCGAGATTAAAATCAAGGAAACTGAGGGACTGTTTGGCTTCACTTATAACACAATTCAGCAATTAGAGGAGTGTTTGGCTGCAAAGCCTGTATCGTAACTAAACGTTGATTTAAATAAAGAGATGTTTGGCTACAGAAACGTGTTTTAAAATATTCTCACACCAATTATCTTCTATTCTGTCAAGTTATAAAAAAGCAACATTTCGAAACACAAGAATCAAAAATCATTGTAATGAATAAGAAAGCTCTGTCTCTGTGTATTTTATCTTTGTTCTTTATCAAAGCCGCTCATAAAAGAGCAAACTAGCTTCAGCACCAAGAACATCACTCTCAGAAACTCTGTATACATCTGAATCAGATATACTGAACCAGCTCAAATCCTCACAATGGTCACCACAATCTGCCTCTTCTACTTCTTGTGATGCAACTCTCACACTTCTATAAACAGTATAGTGCCCGCTTCCGGTTCTACCAAAATGTTCCACCACCGTCACAAGCCTATACATGCCATGGTTTCCTGATCCTTCAGGCTTTTCGTACTGTGACAATATCTGTGTCCTTAATCCTATGGAAGAAGGTGTGAACACAGAGAGGTCCAACAAGAGTGGGAATGCAATATGTCCCTAAACATTCAAACTGAGTATAAGAACTAAGACTGATTAAGACTAGAATATGAAATGTAGAAAGAACAGAGGTAACAAAACTGTACCGCTAGTTTGACAGCTTCTCCAAACATATTCAACGAAGCACGTTGCACTTGAATGCACAGAAGCTGTAACAATTTAGCTAGAGAGGATCAAATGGGACTCAAAGGAAACGAGATTAATACTCGATTCAACTTTCTCTGGTTTTAAACTTTACTTCGAGTCTAGTTTCAATCAGTAAGTACAACTACCTTTGGAAAACGAGAGATGATTAACTGCTTCAAAATATGGGAATAGCTATTTGACCAAGGCATTCTTTCGAGATGCAGAGATGTTTTACAGTCGCATTGTATGTCTCCACCACAGTTCCTGAGCTTTCCAATATCTGTCTGAATGAAACCGTTTCCAGAACACAAAGGTCAGATAGAGTCGCAGAGCATTTGCAAAGAAAAGGTACATTCACGATTATACGTGCGTGAGAGATTAATACCTCTGATGCTCCAATCACAGATAAATATTTCTGTGCAGCACCATGCCAGCATATTTGGCAGAAGTAGTTTTCGACTTTCTCAGTGTCAAGAAACTTCTTCAAGCAGTTCTCTAGAGTGCATCCAAACATCTAAGAACATACCAATAAGCAAAATCTATTGATAATTGCTTGTTTCGAAGAAGTTTATATTTGCAAAAGTAAACAATAAAGCAATAAGAGAGATGAACCTTCCGTAACGTACAATGTTGGAACCACCACTTTGGAGTAAAGGAGAAAGTGGCAAAGTATGAAAGAACTGTAACTCCAAGGAAATCTGCAAACACAGCAAGAAAAACGATTGAGCAGAGAGTGTCCAACATTAGCAAGAGCCACTTTCTGGTGAAATAGAAAAATCTGATCCTAATTACCTGAGATGAACAAGTTCTGCACATCAACGTACTACCAAGAACCCCATCGAATGGTCCACGCAAATGTTTATGCCATCTCTTGAGCTCCATCAAACCATGAAGGCCTTCACTAGGAGCTAGCATTCTCAAGTTGCGAGAAAATAGTATATCGGATAGATTACTACTTAGGCTAGGACGATAACAAACTACAATCTCTTCTTGCAAAGAAGATAACAGATGAAGAAGGGCTTCTGCTGCATCCTATGTTTTAACAAGATCATCAGCTCAGAGATGACGACGAATACGATAACCTCAAGTATGCATCGGTCTAACTAAACTGAATTTTTATAAACCTGTTGGCTCGTCAAATTGAAAGTTCTGACATAATCGGCTAATGCCAACATAACTCTATGAGGACTAGATACAGATCCTCTTCTTCCAACTGTGCATAGCTCTGACAGTAAACAATTAACAAAAGATTAAGCCTGAAAATTTGTTACTATCACACCATTTTGAGCTCAAGATCCATTAACGCACTGATGGAAGTTCCTAAGTTTACCTTGTAATAAAGCAGACAAAGCAAAGGTAAGAGGAAATTGTTCGGCCTGTTCTCCGGCTACTGTCTCTCTCGCATCCTCTAGAATCCATTGAAGAAAACTCCGAAAATCTTTACAGCTCGCTAGAGACTGAAAGTCAAATTCACAATCCATATATGCAACAAAAGGATTACAAGCAAATCCACAGAGACATCATTAATACAATCAGCTAAATCACTCAAATACAACGCATTACCTGCAGAATCACATTAAGAAAACAATTATTCCCGAGATTCTTCAGGCCAGGGACGAGATAAGAATCGTCTCCGGCGTTCTTCTCGCTACCATAAAAGAGATTCAGGTTGCTTAAGCTGCGGATTCGACCGTCTTTTAGGGCGAATACGAAACCAGCTACACCAAGTAGACCAGCAACAGACAAATGCGTAACCCAATTATTCGAAACCCCAAATCTTCCTGAGAGGATGCAGACAATCGCCTTTGTATCAGAACTTCTACGAGAAACCATAGTCACCAAGAAAACAAAGAGAGCGTTAAAAATCGTTTCTCTTTCTCTCTTCCTACCTCTCTATAAAGTCAATTCCATCTTACGGACAAATACCGCTTAAGAAACCAAGGTTTCGTACACAGCACTGAATCCACCTAATCAATCAGTCCACGTCGACCGGAAGATGAATAACATACCTAGTTCCGGATTAATTTGTCTGAACAATTTCATACGCATCTCATTTTAAGATAAACTGAGTGCAAATTCTTTTTGCAAAGAGTTAAAATCACTAATTTTACTTCATATTTATCTTACGTAACTGAACTGAATCCATATTCTTTTTGCAAAGAGTGAAATCTCTAATTTTACAATTTTTGGGCAGGTTTTATTAATAGATTACATTATGATTTCAGAGATTTTCTCTAAATTAGAGATTGATTAGATGAGATTAGCCATGTTGGTTTCAGATATTATGCTTTCAGCCGCATATAGTAAAGAATTGACAGAAGGATATAAAAAAAGGATAGGCCCATGTGACTGTTTGTTACAACAAACATACCAAAGTGATTACACAAGAACATGAACTACACGAAACTCGAATGATAACACAAGTGTACAGCCAAAAAGATTAACAGATTGACATAACACAAAACGAGACCGACTTCTTCCTTGTATCCCATAGATACCTGCATTAATCATCACAAAGAAAAACAAGAGACTATAAAAGAATAGGAAAAGCAAATCAGACACATAGATCAACAGTAGAGTGAAAAAAAAGATCTCAGACATCCAAGGAAGGATAAAACCAGCATTAGCTCTCAAGCCCGGCGAAAGGCGAAAGCTTTAGACGACCACTGCGAATGTTTTTGAGAAACAAGCCTTAAGATTATCATCATTGATCTCTATTGAACACAAAAACATACAAAATTCAAAATTTAAATCATTGGTTCGGTTTCAAACATCCAAGAAAAATGAAAAACTGCATTAGCTCTCAAGCCCCGCGAAAGGCGAAAGCTTTAGGCGGCCACTGCGAATGTTTGAGAAACAAGCCTTAATTCAATCCTCATTAACCATTGAATATAAACAACCAAAAACAAATAAATCTAACAATAATAATACAAAAGTGGTCTCAGACATCCAAGGAAGGATAAGAACATCATAAGCTCTCAAGCCCGGCGAAAGGCGAGAGCTTTAGGCGGCCACTGCGAATGTTTTGAGAAACAAGCCAAAAAGTTAATCCTCATCGACCATAACCAGAAAATGATTAAGCAGATATAAACAATCAAATAATATTTCCCATCATGAAATGATCAGCGAGAAACCAATTAAGACTGCTGACAAAGTGAAACAGATGGATATAAATATAAGGGACCTTGTTCAGTCTTAGAGCAGCACTAAGAAATCGATTCTGCTAATGGGACATTACAAACTCAGTCCCAATCCTAATAAAATATTATGACAATGGAAGTTTCAGACATCCAAGGAAGGATAAAACAGCATTAACTCTCAAGCCTGGCGAAAGGCGAAAGCTCTTAGGCGGCCACTGCGAATGTTTGAGAAACAAGCCTTCAGGATTATCATCATCAACCAAATCAAAATAACAGAAAAACAACTATCCTAGAGCTATATGAAGAGTAACTGATCAACGGAAACTTCGAGGGTTTAAGGGCTTTGGGTGGCGGTTTTCCATGGAGGAAGTTTAGGAGATGAAGTATTTATATCGTGAGAGAAGAAGCGTTCGATGATTAGGGTTTGTTCTTGTTGTACGATGAACGGTGGAGATCTTCTTCTTATTTTTTGTTAATCTAACGGTGGAAATCTATTAATGCTTTTTTCGTTATTGGATGATGTAATAGAACAATCCAGATTTTTACAGCAAGGATGGGCTTTAATTTATCTAATCCAGAAATTAGATGGACTTCTATTATCCAGTGGGCTGATTGAATCGGGCATTATTATATGATACTTGATATAGATATGGAACGTGGTTTTATGAAATCTTCTGATAAAATTTTGTTTTTACTAAAATCCATATACTGTATAATCAAATCCATATTGAATAACATGAGAATATAGGGAAATGTATTGAAATATGAATTCTAAATGGTTTTGAATAATTTTGAATTCATGAAATTTTATATGATCTAGATGAATTAAAAGAATTTCTTATTATTGTGATAAAATCCTCTAAATTCCACTTGAAACAATAAAATTTGGATTTTTATGTGTGTCAAACTAAATGAATCCTCTAAAATATCATATAGTCTTTTAGAATCACTAAAAATTGCACTCTTAATTTTTTTCTAATAGTAGATTTAATTGTTGTTTTTAAATGGCTAATGTTTGAATGCCAGTAACACCTGATTTCTTAGATCTAGCAAGGTTAAATAATACCCCTTAACAAATTTAAGATGAAGAATTTTTTGAAAGTGAGGAATATCAAAAACACTAGAATACTATATCGTTGTTTTTTTCTAAACTATACTTTTTAATAGGTCGGTCCAATTGATGGTTTACGATGAATTTACAGAACAAGAATGCACAATTCTCTTACAATACAAAACTTCACATTTCTTCTGATCCACTGCTAACAGTTATATTACACTCAAAATCATGTTAAACGATGAATCTTTTCATTAATACACACTTTTTAATTAACCAACGTCATTAATACGTAAATTAAGCATCAACCCATACGACTAATCAACTAAACACTCGTCATTTCCTTCGTCGCTCTATAGATTCTCGCAAGAGACCGAAACTTCTGTTTCTTATTTATCCTTGTCTTTATCTCCGTGACCGCTTTCATAAAACACCGTTCCTCATCGTCCGTAACATTCTTATTCCACAAAACGCCGTCGTTTTGCTCCTTTCCGACCATATCTATAACCTTCGAACTAACAACATCCTCTTGTCTCTTTGTATTGCCTTCAACGCTCCAGCTAGTGCCGCTGCTACAACTCATCGAATCCTCTTCGCTCAATTGCACTAGCTGCTCTGCTGCTTCCAACTCCGTCTCCGAAAACACAATCTCTGATTCTCCAGAGATCTCCTCCATGATTCAAAACAACAAAATTCTCGATCGAATTTATCTTGTCGCCTTATTGACAACTCTCTGATCACGTTTTCGTGTTGTTTTGTTTTGTCGTCTTTTATACTAGAGAAGAAAAAAGGAAATCTATTAAATGGGTCCCTCTAGTAAATCATAAAGAACAGAAAAAAGGAAATTACCAAAACGATGTCGGTTTGTAAGAAGAACGTGTCTTCTGAAAAAAATTGCACTTTCAGAGAAGAAGATAATATTAAAGTTCATAGACCATGCCTAATCCTCCACAACCGGGTGTATATTAATTAGTTAATCCTGAACCGTCAAATTAGTAACCGACTTATTGATTTTTTTTTCTTTCGTTGATCCTACGGCTCTTATGTATTCTGTCTGTTCCTTCTTTGTTGAGGTTTACTAAATACTTCTAAAGATGTGTTTGACTTCAATTATACGATTTGGTAGGGTCCACGCTTAACCATTCCCGTATCGATAAGGAATAAACACGTCATAAGCCCTGTTTTTCTTATATTCACAGCGTTATAAGTTACTAAAATGTAGGGTTTAAAAGTTTTTATTTTATTTTAATTTATAAGATATTTTACATAATTTTAGGTAAATTACCTTGTTTCAAAACAAATCTTTTTCTATTCACTTTGCTTGCTTTACCGTTTGATAGTTTTAGTAGACTATATGATTTACAATGAACCAGCCGTATGGCATAGAATTTTTTATTAAATTATATAAAATCCAACAGTAAGATTTATTAACAAAGTGTAATATATAATCCTTATCATATTATACAATAACTAAAAATACATAGAAAAGAGAACCAAACGAAAGAAATAAGAAAAACAACTCTATTAGAATAACAAACATTATAACAAAAGAATTAACTTTGGGCGAACAAAAAAGATAAAACTCGTAAGACCTGCACATATTTGTCTACAATACACTTGCACCCAACTACCACCAAAAGAGTACACATCATCATCAACACTTTTGCTTTCCAAAGCTCCAACACAAACTCTTTCTCTTCTTGTCTGAATCTTCACCATCTTCTTTACTAGTTTCCACAATTCAGACCACAGATCTCCAACACTGGTCCTCCTTTAGCTACAAACGGATTAACTCTAACCCACAAAAGGGTCAAGATCGAAGCAAGAAGAATAGACCAAACCACAATGATGGTAGGCATTTTATCTTGTTTCCCAAGCATACCCTTAAGGAAAGGGTATAGATGAACAATGACCCAAAGAGCAAAGAACAGTCTCCCAAAGAGAGGTCCCCAAGAGTCATAACCATTGCTAATTGCATCTGAAACTCCGACAATGACTCCAATGATGTTTATGATCAAAAGTGTTGTTGGAGGTATCAACAAAGTTGTCCACTTGAAGATGTAAAGCTCAGAGAAAGCTCCATCATCTGCTGCTTTTGAAGTGACTGTAAAATTTGTGTTAACTCCTGCTAGAACTTTGAGCAAACCTTGAAACAGAGCAAAAAGATGCGAAGATGCCCCTCCGATTACCCAAAATTGCTCGTTTCTCCACCAATCGTCAATTCCTACACCTCCCCATTGCATTTCGAGAATTCCAGTTACTGCTATGGATATGAACATTAACATGAAGAGAATACCTGCATAGTTGCTTATCTGTCAAAGTAAAACACACAACATTTAGAGAATCTCCAAACTGAATAACAAAGTAGCCAAAGCACATCCATAAGTAACAGTGAGACTAAAGCCATAAATAATTATATAAAAAATGCAGAGGTTATCATCAGTATGGTACCTCTGGGACGATGAATTTTCCGGTAAGTAAACAGACAGCCGGGAGAGAACAGTAGACTATCAATGGAAGTGAAGTCCAAGGATAGACAACAGAGTTTATGTAAGAGAATCTCTCCAACCATTTTAACCCACCACCATAACCATACCATATCGGACAATGTCTACTCAAGAAAATCTCTACAGAGCCAAGGGCCCATCGTAGAACTTGATGAAGACGATCTGACAAGTTAATCGGAGCAGATCCTTTAAAAGCTGCCCGCTTAGGCATACAGTAAACAGATCTCCATCCATGGCAATGCATCTTGAAACCCGTCAAGATATCTTCAGTCACCGATCCATAAATCCACCCAATCTGCGTGTCATTATAAGCCGAATAAGATCAAAAGAACTTTTGTAGTTTTCAGAAGTTGAAAGCTTTGTAGTGTTCATACCTCTTTCCCCCATTCGGTTTTATCTTCATAGCCGCAGCTAATAACTTGAATGGCTTCTCTCAATAAACATGCAGGGCTTGCATTACGAGGAACTCCACCGTTTTGTAGAACAGTCGAGGCAACGAAAACCGGAGATTGTCCAAACTTCTTCTCCAACTTCAGTTGTGTTGCTTCAGATCTCTTCTCAACATTTGACACTAACAATCAACAAAACAGCCATTTAGACTTTCAATAAGATAGAAACCAAACAAGGAAATTGTTCTTTGTTCCTTTTTTACCTGGGACAATGACGCCTTCTTCGATGTTATCTAGCGCATGAATCTGCTTTGAAGTATCTTTAATGTTACTTTTCTTGGCTTTATCTTTCGTTTTACTTTTCTTTCTCAGCCCACAACACAAACAACACCATTTAGGCCAACAGTTACAGGTTTTGCCTGGTGGTTTCTTCTTCTTTGGTGCATCAAAACCATACAGAGCTTGTCTTCTAAAGACACAACCTGTCCCCACATAAATTGGTCCTTGAATCCCATCAAGACCTTTCATGTTAATCTGTTTTCACACCAAAAAATTATATAATGAGGAAGGAGCAGCAATAAAGCATAAGCAAAACAAAGCAAAAGACACATACATCGAAGAAGACCACGTTGCGGTTTGAGTATCGATCATGCCTGTCAATCCCATCAAATCTCTGAGGAAACTGAACATAACAAACTTTCTTTCCGGACTGCGGATCCATCATGAAACACATAGCTTCTCTAAGTGCTTTGCTGTTGTTGATGTAGTGATCACAATCGACATTAAGGAGATAAGGAGCGTTTGATAGAACAGCAGAGACTCGGATCTTCAAGAAAAGGTACAAAAGAGTTTTAGTTTACGAGGTCCAAGGAAGTAAAAAATAGGTTAATTAATAAAGAAACACATTGTACTAACCAAGGAATTCATAGCTCCAGCTTTTTTATGATGATCAAATCCAGGCCGCTTTTCACGAGAAACATACACTAGACGAGGCAACTCGTTCCCATCTGTATCACGAACTCCACTGTGTCCTAAGAACACCTGCCATTTTAAGAGAATCATAGGAAGGTTTAGGCCTTAATCTATCTTGAGAACCAGAGGTGCTTTCATATTATAACAAACCATAACATAATAAGAAAAGAGTCGTCATTACCTGAATCATTCCGGGGTGGTCTCGAACATTGTTTCCAGGCCAAGGAGTACCATCTTGCATAGTCCAACCTTCCTCAGGCACTTTCTGGGCTGTAGCAACCAATGCATTTATCTTCACTTTAAATTCCTCATAATCTCTCTGCAACAAACAAACAAAAATCAGGTTCTCAACAAAACTTTTTAGAGTCGAATACACTTTTAAAGATATTAGCAGCAATGAAACCTTCATAGCACGACGCTCCCTGACAAAGGAAGGATGAACTTTATTCTTCAAATAGTCCATCTTCTGGCAAAAATACCACTCGGGAGCTCTTGGCTCGATATTAAACTTCTTACAAAAAGGAACCCATTTTCTAGCAAACTCAGCTGTATCAGAGAGAGCTTCGAATGTAAGCATAGCTGCACCATCATCTGATACATAACAAGCAACCTTATCCACAGGATAATCAACAGCCAGAATCGAAAGAACCGTGTTTGCTGTAATCAACGGTGGTTCTTTCAAGGGATCCACTGTACTAACAAAAACATCAACAGGTGCTAGTCCAGACGGTTTTCCTTCCTTCTCATACCTAATGTAAAAGAAAAAGAGTTTACGAATCTTTAAGAATGTGAAAAGATGATAATTTTCAAACAGGTTATGGTCTTTATGTCTATGTTACCTGAGAGAGAGTCTATCGAGGTATGTTTCACGTTCTATAGGGTACCATTTGGGAAACTGATCAAGAATCCAAGATACAGCGAACCATATTTCACATATAACTGATGTTAACCATAATCCATATGCATCATTGACTGGATGTAGAATTCTATAATGGAAAAAAAGGCCAAGAATTGCAAGCCGGCACATAATCAACATCCTATAAGGATTTATTCTGCTTGAACGAATCGGTAGCTTTCTTGAGAGAGGTTGTCTTCCTTCATCCATCCTGATTCACCACCAAAATTGTTTATACAACAATAAGAAAACTAGACCATTGAACACACACAAAACTTGTTGGATTTCAACAACATAATTGAACTTACATGGGCTTGTCAGGATCATCCAGCTCGTCGTCATCATTGAAACCCCTGCCATCTTTTCCTCCTTCATGTTTAATGACCTGAAGCTTTTCACCTTGTCTTTTCTTCCAAACTTCCATACGGTCTTTCCAAGCAACACTTCCGTATCCATACTCAGCAATATCTTTCTGAGGAACCATTGATCTTGCCTGTGCTGTAAACAACAAACAATGCCATTTCACAACTCATTACAATGTGAAAGAATTCATTTATGAAAAGTTTTCGGACTCATTAAAGTTATCACATACGAGGTGCAGAAGAATCTGTAAACGGTGCAGGATAAACTCGATTCCCATACCCCATTGAAGGAGGAACAATAAGAGCATGCCGATCAGAATACATATCAGCATCCTAAGAGAGTTATCAGAAAGAGAATCAGCAAATTATCAACATCTTTCAGTGAAGTAGAAACCATTTAGATTACTCACCTCATCACAATAAGTCAAAAGAGGAATCTGAGATCCAGGTGAAGATGAATCCAAACCACCACGACCAGTGTTAAGGCGTGAAGAGAGAGCAGCTTCAGCAACATGTTCAGGGTCCATCCCATGATATAACTCATACTCATCAAGATCATCAAAGTCATCTTCTTCTTCATCATCTCCATCAACCCGTGGACTACCTTTAATCCGTTTGTATCTAGTTTTGCACTGAGGACAAGCTTGATTTCCTTCTCTACGTTCATACTCATAGCAAGGTCTACAAACCGGGAATGCACATTCATTGCACGCAACAAAGAGCTCACTGTTAACTGTTAACTCGATTTCATCTCCACAGATTTGACATGTTTGCCCACTCAGTTCTTGTACTGATCGTATCTATAAAGCAAATTCCACAAGACCAAATGAAAATAAATCAGTCTTTTATCATTATATTCCTTTCTTTAACTAAATCCTAGATATGATCAAGACTAAAGCAACATTGATCAATTATACATTACAGTGAATATGAATTTCAAAAAGTTGTCATATTTTCATAATTGAGACAGTCATAAGTAATTGGTATCCTGAAATCCAAACAATGACCAGCTCAGATATATCAGAAATTCATAAAAAGAAAACGACTTTATGGAACTTATTGCTACTGCAACGACATTGAATTTGATGCTCAGGAGTCAGGACAGCTAATTTTTACATCGTCAATCTCTACCGACACGTATGGATCATGCAACACTTTAAGAAAAAAGAAAAAACAGAACATGTGGGTTGTTGCACTAGTCCCTAGAAACTGCCAGTTTCACAAAACCAAAATCAAAAAATTACCATTTTAGATTCTCATAATCTAGATCGAAAACATTAATAACAAAGATGTTTCCAATTCGGTTATAAATTCAGACAAAGTGAAACTGAAGAAGTTATTCTTACTCTTGCATTCTCATCGGCATTAATCAGAACGAATTCGTTTCTGTTGTGAGAACCAGCGATAAGCCGACCACCAGTATTCATATCTTCTCCGTCGAATCAAAAGAACAAATCACCCCGACACGACCCGGATG
The DNA here is from genome assembly GCA_900406435.1 of Lepidium aucheri. Lineage (NCBI taxonomy): Eukaryota > Viridiplantae > Streptophyta > Magnoliopsida > Brassicales > Brassicaceae > Lepidium > Lepidium aucheri. The sequence goes on along the minus strand of OVBA01001730.1, from coordinate 25,839 downwards.
CTGGATCCAGACTGTTGAACTCACATTACACAGATTCAGAACATGCAGAACCGAATCGATGGGTCGGGGATTTGTATTTATATATATAGTTAGTAAAAAAAAAAGGAAAAGAAGAGATCCCGTAGGAGAAAAAAAAACGAACTATTCCGAGTCTCACGTTCTGAGAGACAGCTATTGATTTCACAACAAGCAAATAAAAAAGAATATATAAAAAAAGCTCGTTGGATTTAAGTGAGTGATTCACTGATTTCAGAGAATTTTCACAGGCTGACAGAAACAATGTGAAAATCAGAGTTTGTGATAGATTGAGAGAAGAGAGATTCAGACACAACCCAGATAGAGTTGTGTTGAAATGTGGACAGCAAAATTAAGATCAAATACCACTTTATACCCAATTTTCATAATTTCACAAAAATAATTGAGAAGGTAACAAATGTAATATAGAAATAGAGACGTCGCAGAAAAAGTGGGTCCAAGAGAAAACGACGATAGCTACGGTGGTGGTGGAGATGGAGTTTGGCCCACCTTTAAGAGAGTTAGTGAGTGACAGAGATTTTTTTAGACTGAAACTGAGATATTTATAAGTTCTGGGAAAGCGGAAGAGTGAAGACGATACTGGTTTATCGATACGGATGCGGATCCGGGTCCGGGTCCTCGTGATTTGGGTCCAGATAAATGTGGTTAATTTTAATAAAAGCCCCTGTAGTTTTCGAAACTTTTTTATTATAACCCTATCTTATTTTTGTAACTAACCAATCCATTGTTTTCATGCCAAATTTTAAAATTATACTACATTCGATGAAATTAGTCATTTTCAGGAAATAATAATTATTTTTTTTGTATGCTAACTTTAAAAATTATGATTGGACAATCGGAACTATTTTGTCAATTATTGGATATCCTTTATTATAAAAATCCAAATTTAATATGTCACACGTGAATATTATAATAATAGAAAAAAGGAAAATTAAAGTTTAGTAACTTTGGTTTATGTGAAGCTTCTAAGTAGGCAGAAAAACATTGCAGAAGAGAATAATTCGATATTGTATTGATTAGTTAAATGTTATGCAAATTCATGACCGTTGGATCAGTATCTTTTACGGACCAACTTTGAATAAACGATTCATAATAAGAGTTTTATAACATTTTATAAACGAAAGATAGAAATCTTGTCGGTGGAGAGTGATCTTCTTATATATGATTGGTACAATGGAAATAAAACTAAGCATATACGTTATATTACAAAACTATGCAGCCGACAAAATATATAACTATATATACGAACAGAACCAAAAAAGTTGGTTATATATGTTAATATATCTATTTCAAGTTTACTTTTAAATATGTCATGCTGATATTAAATACGTATTATGATAATTGATTAGAGCTGACGATATTACTATCAATGCGTCGACTACTATATTCTACCGAATCAACATCGTTGGAATGTCTTTATCTTTGCAGTATTAATAGATTTATTTGATAGAGAAATAACAACCGTATCATTAAATTATATGGATGGTATAACATTATTCTTACTAACAAATTGATATACGATGACAAGTGAACTAACTATTATATAAATAATTAAGCTCAATGTACTCTTATATGGTTGTTGTTGGAGGTGGACCTGCCGTAAAAGAAGGAAAAACCCTAGATACAAACACCAAACTTGTAACATCGTCTCGGCAGTGATCCTTGTAATCTTCCTAACACTTAATAAACAGAGTTTTCTACCTCAAATCTTTCCTTAATCAAATCCCGCGCTAAACCTAGGTCAAACAATTGTTACCAAAAATACGTCTTAGAAATTTAATTATTTTATAAGGTAGTAGTGTACAATAAAACAAGAGCGAAGATATATATTACTACGTACGAATTTAGTTATAAATATGGCTAATATAAAGAAGGTGTTTACTTCTATATCATTTGTTGTTTTTGGTTTGCTAACATGCATAACACGAATTTAAATTTTAATGTTAATAGAATAAGAATGTCAAACTTACATTTTATCCGAAAATGTTTATATAACAAATAAAAACAATTATATGACTACGTAAGTTGTAATGTATGAATATATAGGTAGATATTAGCAGTTCAAATATTCGTCGGTCGATTTAGTCATCATGATTGGAAAGCATTCGATGGCCTACAAGGCTCCACCGAATCGGACATTTTTACAATTGCTACATATAAATTCATGTTTGATCACAATATCATAACATACAATTTCAACAGCACCGACGAAAAGTATTAATTAAAAAGGAAAAAATAACATTGAAGAATTAGCCACTGACGTATAGTAAATACAATATATTCTCTCCCTTTCACAATAAATATCGTTTCAGAATTATCTTTTCATTTCAAAATAAGTATTGTTTTAAATTTGTAATGGAACTTTTAATATAAATTATCTAGTTTAACCTTATTATTAATCAATGCAAATAAAAAAATATTAAAAGTTAACTAGTTTTTAAAATTATAAAACAAATTTAACATGTTTTTTTTATTTATTGTGAAAAGTACTATAAAGTACTTATCATTAAACGGAAAGAGTAATTAAATTGAATCAGCATCTCTCAGTATAATAGAAAATCGAATAATAGAGTTATCTTATAGAAAAGAGTTTTTATTTTTAATAGTATTGTTAAGAATTGATCAACAAATCTTATTTTTTCTAAAGATATAAACTCTTATGCAAGAAAAAATCACTGTTTATATCTTTAGTAGCTACTTTCACTATTGCATTTTAAACTACTATTGCAGTTTTGATAGCAACCCTATTTGTAAGTACGTAACGCTGTTTATTAGTATTACTTCCTATTATGCAAACTTATTTTATTAATTAACATTTCCGATTTCCAAATGTTAAAAAAGTATCAATTATAAATCACTTCCGATTTCCAAATGTTAAAAAAGTATCAATTATAAATCACATGCAATCAGTCTAAACGTTCATTATGAAAAAGGTAAATATATTTGATACTCCAAGTTCCTTTCGATCGATTTATTTATCATAAATATTGCTTAACTATAAGGGTAAGCTACTTCCCCATGGGATCTATCAATTTCATTGGTAATGCCAAATATAATTTACAATTAATATCGCCGACTTCACTCTCATAAACCGAGTTTATTTATTACTATAACTGTTTTTAATTTATTGTTGTTTGTAAATTCGAAGGAACAACTTTTGATGAAGCAGGTAATACAGTACATAACAAGATTAGGCTTTGTAAATCCCAAAGTATTAATACTAGTGTAGTAAGTAACATTGTGCATGTAGAAGGTACTTTAGTACCAAAGTCATATGTGGTTGGTTATTTAAAAAGTGTTTTTGTCCGATTAACTATAATTAACTCGTTCAATCATGGGACTTAAGTCACTTAAATAATTAAGCTTAAGACTCATTCCTAAATGATTGTGCCATCAAAAGTCAAAAGTCCACTATTAACATATGGGCTTTTAGCAACGTCTATTGGGCTTTCACTGAAAATTATACAGCCCACATCTTAACGAGCTCTTGGATAAGAAAAAAATTTAACTGTGGCTGCTGGGATTCGAGCCCAGGTCTCCACGGCCACAACGTGGAATTCTCACCACTAAACTACAGCCACATTTGTTATTACAACTACAAACATAATATATTTATATCTAAAAATTAACCTTTCATATTATGCCTTGTACGTTACTCTTCTTACACCAAAAGCCTAACACGCTTCGGTAATCCTGTTTTAATTACTCTTAATCACTCATCCACCATTTTTCATTTACTCTTCCCACCCACTAATAAGCTCTTTACTCTCCACTAACCTCTAATTAAATCCTTCCCTAAACACACTATAAAGACTGAACCTGCAAATCTGAATCACACACAGAAAGATCACAACAAATCACATAATGGCTTCGAATTCCATTTTCCTCTTATCCACCACCACAATTGTCTTCCTCTTCCTTCTAATCACCACCGTTTCCGGCAGAGATCTTCCGGCGGAGTCAACCAACATAGCGGCAAGGCTTCAAAGTGGAGGACTAATGGAATGCTGGAACGCATTATATGAGTTGAAATCTTGGTGTGAGTTGTTGTGAAGCCGTCGATGTCATCACCTCCAATTGTTGGCCATCTATGCTCACTTCTCTAGGGTTTACGCCTGAGGAAGCTAATGTCCTTCATGGGTTTTGCCAGGATCCAAACTCAGACGACTCTTCTCCGGCTCCTTCTCCCAAAACAGCTTGATGTAATTTCCATATTAATCAATAAACATAGAGCTCTTTTCGTTTAGATCCATCTTTAAATCACTTAAATGAATTTTTGATCAAGGTCTTACTCAAGAATCATGAAACAAAACATGGAAATATAACAGAAAAAGAAGATAACTTGTTTGATAAGAAACCGGTTCACAAATACAAAACGCAAAAGCGAAAACAGAAACACAATCATAAGATTATTACATAGCTTTGTAGCTTCTTTATTAGCCAGTGTTTTAGATTCGGCTCAGTCATGGAGGGCTCAAGGAGTTAGCCACGTCGATCACGAACCTGTATCTAACATCAGACTTAGCAAGCCTCTCCATGGCAGTATTAATCTCATCTATCTTAATCAATTCAATATCAGCCGTAATGTTGTGCTTAGCGCAAAAATCAAGCATCTCTTGTGTCTCCTTCAGCCCTCCAATGTCACTTCCTCCTATCATTTTCCTTCCTGTAACATGTAAACAGTAAGTCAAGTGAACTTGTGTTACACGCAATATGATAAAGTTTTCTAGGTTTCTTTTTCTGTTTACCGAGAACAAGAGGGAACATTGGTAGCTCAAGCGGCTTCTCAGGTAAACCTAAAGCGATGAGCTTTCCATTGACTTTGAGCAAACCAAGCAACGGATAAAGAGCATGTACAGCTGATACAGTATCAATAATGAAGTCCATTGTTCCCATTGCAGCCTACATTTTCACAAACCAAACAAAAGTGTCTACCAAACTGAACCAAAAATTGAATGATACCAAATTATTTTAGAGATCATTCTCTATACCTTCATTTTCTGAGGATCAGTAGTGACAAGAAACGAATCAGCACCAAGCCGATTAACAGCTTCATCTTCTTTGTCAGGAGAAGAACTAATCACAGTAACTTTCAAACCAAAAGCTTTAGCAATCTTAACAGCAACATGACCAAGCCCACCAAGTCCAGCCACACCCAAATGCTTCCCTGCTTCAGTCATACCATAATACTTCATTGGACTATAGATAGTGATTCCAGCACACAACAACGGTGCACCAGAGTCGCTTGGTAATCCCTCAGGAAACCGTAAAACAAACCGTTGATCAACCACAATGGTCTCAGAATATCCACCGTAGTTCTTGGTTCCATCAGGTCCAATTGCATTGTATGTAAAAGCCATTTGAGGACAGTAATTCTCTAGATCTTGGTTACATGATTCACATGATTGACATGAACTAGTGATCACTCCTACTCCTACACGTTCTCCTTCTTTGAACTTAGTCACATTTTTACCAACTTTTGTAGCAATCCCAACTATTTCATGCCTGATAGATATAACAACAAAATATGTTATATAATCAAAAACTTGATTAAAATTTTGACATAATTGTTTGAATATTACCCAGGAACTACAGGGTAATAAGTATATCCCCAATCGTTTTTGATAGTGTGTAAATCAGTGTGACAAACTCCACAATACTGAATCTTCACTGTCACATCATTGTCACCATTGTCCCTGTAGAGTTAAAATCATATCAACATAAATGTTACAATACTGAAACAAAACAAACAAAACAAACAACATTTTGTTACAGATCTCGAATCATATTTAGAATCTTTTCAGCAAAAATGTAAGAAGCTATATGATAGAAACTAGTAAACTATCGAGGAAACACTATGGACTAACATAAACCAAAACAAAGTACGAGGAAGATCCTGAACTATGTTATAAGAAGATAAAACGAAACAAGAGATTTATGAGAAGTACAAAAACCTTCTAGAGAAGTGAAAAGGAGAGAGAACACCAGATTTATCTTTAGCAGCCCAACCCAAAACCTTGTTTGGATGCTCTGTTTCTGGAGATTTCGCCATTTTTTGCTGTCTTTGTCTGAATGAGAGATTCGGTTTGAGTTCTGTGATTGTCTTAAGAGAGGAGTGCATATATGGGCACTTAGAGGAGAGAAGAGTAGCTCGGGATATTTATTACCTCTTTATTGTTTTCATCCATAAATTAAGAATCTCTTGTTTTTTTTTCTGTGCTTTTATTAATATCCGTTGAATGATAGTATTAAGAAGGGAAAGCTATTTGATTGTATCTCATCTCACTATATATTAAAAAGGAAACATTTTTCTATATATATTAAAAATTGTACTTACATGCCAAATACATTTCTATATACATTCTTTCATCATCTGTAATTAATGTTTTAATTTTTTTTTCATAATCTTTTTTTTGATAAAAATCTTTTTCATAATCTTCTCTATTAGTTTGATAGAGGAGAAGCTAAGTTGATCTTATAAACTGATATGAAAATAAATCAATCAAAATATTCAAAAAAACATATATACAAGTTAAACATATATTTTACTAATTAATCGAAACATTTGATGCTAAACCAAAAATTCTTCTGTTGATGTCTTTTTAAAGAAGTCACTTTAACTTTGGTAGGTTGGTCGTCCATGAACCGGTGGTGGTTAGTACGTAAAGGCTCTGTTTATAAATACAACAAATTATGGACACGTGTTTAAATCTTATTGGTTGTTCAGTATATGTTAATTGACATGTCAGGTCTCGAGAATTCGGTGGCCTCTTAAATTGCTGTAATTAAATAGGTTTCTCGAGGTAGTTGTTTCATTTAATGTTCAAACTCCAGATCCGTATACCCAATCTGGATCTTACCCGCCCGTTAATTCTCTATAGCTCGGTCCATTAAAGTCTTGCAAATCTTCGGCCCATTTAATTCTCTATATGGGCCGTATATATGTGTAATGTATTTGATTCTTACGATCAAATTTTCTATACAGCTTTGGTTCAGGATTAATATACACCGTATGTCTCAGTTTCTCCTTCGGTCCGTTTGTGCTATATCGATGCTTTCGAGACTCTTCTGATGATGATGATGATGACAACTCAAGCTTTTGATGGCTTTTGTAATCATCGTCTAATCTTTTATTTCTACTTCTTTGATTTCTGTAATAATCAGAATCACTATCAGATGAAACAGAAGGTGTATCTAAAATGTGCCTTCGTTTCTGATGCTTCTCATCCTCGGAATGTTTTTCATAAACATTTTAAGATCTTGGTTACATGATTCACAAGATTGGTATGAACTAGTGATCACTATGAGAGCTTATATGTTTCTTAGAATAAAGAGAATTGGTGAAAAACAGAGAATCAATGGAAGAAAGAAAACCATTGTTTGTTATTCATGCATGAATCTGTAAATGATAATACAATCATATCTTTTTAGATACAATCTTAATATATTAATTCGATGCAATAATCTTTTCTAAAAAGGTATTTTGATTATGTAATTTAAACATAACTCTAAAAAAAAAAGAGTTTTAATACCAAAAACTCAAATGCAGAAACAAGAAATTTCAAGCTTTTCTTCTGGTTATGACTATTTAACCATCACCACATCAATCACTTTGTTTTCATGAACTACTTCTTCATTCTTTACCTTCTGATCATCAGCCGGAGCTTTTATATCCACAATCGGTGGTGATGTTGTCTCTTTTGTCAGAAACATCTCTTTTGCTGGACTTTTAATCTCCATTGCCTGTATATTTTCTGGTGTGATCTTCTCGTCTTCTTTTATTTTCTTATCTATCATGTCCTGTAAATCAAAAGCCACAAAAAAAAAAAACAAATTAGTATAATGAAGGATAAAAACATTTTGAAAAATGATTACTATTTGTAGTACTTGCTTGTAAAAACAAACTACTAAGAGATTTTGCAGAGTCGATCTTTTGATTTTCCAGAAGTAAATCACTAAGTTCTTTCGGTGGCAGAGCTCTGCCGTCGAACAAAACTTTAGGCTTTAGTGCACAATTGCACAATTTTTGTCAACTTATTGATTGTGTATTCTTAATTACAATATTAATCATATATCTATCGACAGTTAATCGACATCTCCTAATCTAACTAAATATGTTAACTACAATGCACTAAAAAGTAAGTATTCCAATTTTGAGCATGTGACATATTCTATTAACTTTACATAAAGACAGGCGAGATTGGCGTAGACTGCCCGAAATTTGTTCGGTAGAATCCAATTAATAATTATTACGTGTTCCCTAAAATCCTCAAGATATGATGATTAATAATTTGAGGTATGTAAAATATCCCCCTATATGGTCTAAAAAAATATCAAGTTAACATGGACCAGATCAAGAGACATATTGGCCCCAAACCAGAGCAAACCGGTCCAAAACTGCTAACAAGGACACTTAAACATCACAATACACTCTCTGAATCAAACCATGGGCGCTTCAAGAACAAGACCAATGCTATGATGGTGTCACCGAGGAACTCCCAATTCTAAGAGACGAGAGAAATAGGACGAGGATCAGCTAACAATATTCAGAAATTGAAAAATGCAGAGACTTGTCGTTGTAATTTGCATGAACAACACACAACTTGATCTCATGAACATAAGAAAGGAAATGCTGAGTTTCGTGCAGAAAAAAAGCCTCAAAATGTGTAGATTCAAACAGTGATACTGTAAACACTTTGAAACAACAAGTCCTTGTGAACCACACCAGTACATTGAAGAGTTCGAACTAGTATAAATACTGTTCTTGTTCATTCATTATGTGAAAGCAAGTCCTAATATTTTGATTATTATGCGCCTTATATAGATCCAGCAGACCGGGTCACAAAGGCGTGGCAAGTCCTATTGCATTAAGTAGAAGAACCACAAGTCAGAGAAGCACAGCTTTAAAACAAACACAGAGGGCAACTAGATAATGTAAGACCAACTAGACATTTCAACAAGACATGATTGTGTAAGAGAAGTAACAGTTCCTTTCTTCAAAAATCTGTCAAAGTTTTGTTCCTTAATCGAAACCATATTGAAATGAATACATAACTGCTCTAGCTTTGCTTTATTCATATGTGAACAGACTTTGAATCCAAAGAGTATAGACTAATCAAAACCCTCTTGCCACAATTATGCTTCAATTCACTAATATCATCTAAAGCACCAAGACAAGAAAACAAAAAAAAATATACACAGAACAGAGCAAAAAACGAGAGAGGACATTTACCCTGAGAAAGCCAGCTCCAACAAGATGAATCAGCAGCGATGCTTGACTTGAGTCGAGCTGAAGCAACAGCACTGTGAAGTGGAATCATCGTTTCAACACTTCCCAAAGCCGATAGAACCCTTCACATTGCATTGACAAAATTTCAAAAACATGAATATTCTCTAAATTTCATGGTTTTCCGGTATTAAGGATAAGAAATGTGTTTGATTTAATAATTAGCTGAAGTATTCACCTTGAAGCGCGAGGGATGGATTGGGGCAATGAAGCCATTGGAGTTGAATTCACTGTGGGTTGAAGATTGAGAGACTTCTGAGTTACGGTTTTGGATCTTGATACCAAGTTTCGGGAACCTGCCATTAACGCTGATCTGCAAAACAATGCCATCTCTGATTTTAAGATTCAAAGAGAAATTTTTTGTTTGTCTTGAATGGGAATCTGAAGAAGATGAGGAAATTCACAGTGAGATTGACGACATGTGAACAGAGCACTAAACCCTACGACCCTTACGGCGTCGTTTTCTAATCTTTTAATTTATTCATATTACACCCCGCTAGTTCCGAAAAGCATTTAATAACCCCCTTCTTTAGATAAATGGTACAATTAGCAAATCAAATATTTGGGTCTATTTTTATTTCGAAAGTAATGGGAGATTATTAAAAATGCACTCTAAATTCGAACCCTTAGGTCCAATTTTATGGAAATATATTCTGCGGCGTTTACTCTGGTCGACCGGAGGGAGATAGAAGTTGAGTAGGGTAAAGCTGAAAGCCAAAAGCTCTTTGATAAAATTTAAGAGATTATGGCGGAAGAAGCGATACTTGGGTTCCTTCAGAACAATGAACAGATCACTGATTCGGGTCAATTTTCTGTTGAATTCAACCTTAACCACAACGAAGTCGTCAATGTCATTAAAAGCCTCCATGGTTTTCGTTACATAGATGTTCAGGTACTCGTGCTTAAGCTGTTTAACTGGCGTATTTTATACTTAAATCGTGTATCAGATTCCATGCGTTTGAGGTCTCTGGTTGAATTTGGTCTGCGTGATAAGAGGAATTCGATTGGATTTGGATTAAGGGTCTAATGTGTTAGATTAGAACGATTTAATATCCGATGAGTGTTTTACGTTATTCATGAATGCCACTGAAAATTCACATTTTCACTAACGAAAATCTGTGGTTACTCATTTTGTCATAGGTTTCTATCAGACTATCACTAACAAGGTTTATTGGACTAGTTTTGCATTGTAATATGATGCGTTGTTGAAATGGGTTGACTCTTTTCTGCAGGACATTAAAAAGGAAAATTGGATTCTGACTGATGAAGGGAAGAAATATGCTGCAGAAGGGTCACCAGAGGTACAACTTTTCCTAGCTGTGCCAGAAGAAGGTAACATTTCCAAAGATGAGCTCCAGGTGATTGCAATTGATATGTCGGCGTATATATTTGGTTGGATCTGATAGTCATGCGAAATTAATGGCTGCAAAATTCTTGCTATTTCAGAAAAAGCTAGCTCCTTCAGTCTTCAAAATCGGATGTTCACAAGCTGGAAAAAACAAGTGGGTGGAAATGGGAAAGCAAGTCTCGAGGAAGGTAATGCTAGATTGTCTCAAATATGGTTTACTTTCTGTTCCCTACCTCCCTTTTGGGTGTATGGTTAACCGGTTAAACATATGTCACATGCAATCACATTTTAGTTTATTTAGTCTGCATCAATCTGAACCATCGTATTGCAGGTTCAACATGTAGAAGATAAAGTGAAAGGCCAGCTTTTACTAATACAAGAAGGGAAGGTTTGTGCTATGCTGTTTCAGTAGAGAGTTCATATGTTGAATTTGCTTTTATGATCCATATTGATTTGAAGTGTCCCTTTCTGTCTTTCAGGACTTTGATAAAGACAGTATCAATTCTCTAAAAGCCAGAAAACTCATCGTACCACAGTAATTGATTCCTCTCAATTTTCTGTTTCTTCTCTATTGGGAGACATTATCAATAACTGATAATGCCCTTTCTACTTCTCAGAATATGGAAGGGGTATTCTGTAAAGAAAGGTCCTAATTATGCTCCTGAGAGGAAGAAAGTGGCCACCGATTTGACTCGAGAAAATCTTCAAAAGTTTGTCATATTCCTCGCCTGCTTGTTTTGAACTTTTTTATCGGTATTATAGATAGAATATATACTTAAGATAGCAGATTGTTTTACCTGCAGCTGGAAAGAGCTAGAATTTAAGGAGTATAACTTCAATGCTAAAGGAGCTCCTCTGGAGGCTGGGCATCTTCACGCCCTTCTCAAGGTAAGTTGACACAAAGAAACTTGTTGTGCCTCTTTAGTGCGAGCTTGGTGTTTGGTATGTATCAAGTGTATGTATTATATATAAATGGTTATCTTTCCTACTGAAGTGGAGAATTTGGGTGACTATTTTCTTGACAAAGCTCGGAAGTTTTATTTTACTTTTTTGTTTTTTAGGTGCGAAAACAGTTTAAAGACATATTTATTCAGATGGGGTGAGAGAGACTCTTGCCTATGTTGTTATTTCTCCATTTTTCTGTTGCTGGTCAAAATTAATGGTGAGACTTATGTGGTCACAGGTTTGAGGAGATGCCAACAAACAACTTTGTGGAGAGCAGGTATGCTCTAGTTATTACATAAAAATGGGCTTCAGCTTATAATGCATGCTTAAGAAGACCTTATTAGACATTTGTTTGTGCTATATGTTGGCTGATCTTAACATGTTTCTTATACTCTATAGCTTCTGGAATTTTGATGCATTGTTCCAGCCTCAGCAGCACCCTGCTCGTGATTCTCATGATACCTTCTTTTTAAAAGGTTGAAATTTGAATGCGTAGTCACTGAATTTGTTGATTTGGAAAGCTAATTCTCGGTTGCTTGGTGTCTCAAAGACTATCTAACTCTTATTTTGTGGTGTAAATCTTTGAATGTAGCTCCTTCTACTACGAGGACACTGCCGGAAGACTATGTTAAGAGGGTGAAAGGTGTTCATGAGTCTGGTGGTTATGGATCAAGGGGGTAAATGACTTGTATATATGCTTTACTACCTTGTAGTTATAATTAACATGTAATCTCTCTGACATGTTTTTGCGCCATAGGTATAATTATGATTGGAAAAGAGAAGAAGCAAACAAGAATCTTCTCAGAACTCATACAACGGCGGTTTCATCTAGGATGCTTTATGCACTAGCACAGGTTCGACTGCACTTTAGCTTAGTAGCTTAGCTTACAAGCTGTGAGATGTTTGTTTCCAAAATTCAATGGTATAACTAGATTTCTATGTTGCTGTAGAAACCTTTCTTGCCCAAGAAGTACTTTTCGATTGATCGTGTCTTCAGAAATGAGGCTGTTGATCGGACCCACCTGGCAGAGTTCCATCAAATTGAAGGTATAGTTCTAATGGTCAGAGTTGGGAGTGATATAAAATATAGCATCATCGAAGCTTCTTTCAAATGGTTAAATGACTTCATGTTTGGATCAGGTTTGATATGTGACCGAGGCCTTACATTGGGAGACCTTATTGGTGTATTGAAAGACTTCTTCTCACGCTTAGGTAACCACTAATTCAAGTTCGCCTTTGAATATTAACTTTGGTTCGCTTAGGCTCTTGAGTGACAGAAAAAGAAAAATTCTTTACACGATCACACTATTCAGGGATGTCGAAACTGAAGTTCAAACCAGCTTACAACCCTTACACAGAGCCAAGCATGGAGATTTTCAGGTAATTTGGTAAAAGAAAATTATAAATCTTCTTCTCAAATGCATGAAAGAGAGACAAAAACTAATAAACTTTGTATGTTCCTCAGCTACCATGAAGGTTTAGGGAAGTGGGTGGAGATCGGAAACTCTGGAATGTTCAGACCCGAAATGCTTCTACCAATGGGTCTCCCCGAGGATGTTCGAGTCATCGCTTGGGGTCTTTCTCTCGAAAGGTACGATTTTTTAATTTCTCTCAACTTGTCTGGGTCGTTGCTGATTATTTCTTTGGTTTTTGCTCATTCATTAGACCAACAATGATATTATACGGTATTGACAACATCCGAGATCTGTTTGGACACAAGGTAACCCACATGATCTTCACTTATTGTTACATCTTTGCACTAACATTCCCTTGTTCTATTGCCAATACACTCTCAATCTGTGATTCGTTCTTTGTCTTAGGTGGATCTCGATCTCATTAAACGGAATCCGCTTTGCCAAATTGGACTACGATCTGTCGAACTGGAGTCCTAGTGATATTTTCATTGTCTTTTTGATTCAAGACCTCCCTATTTATTAGTCATTTTTACGTTCTCTTGGCATTTTCAATTCTACCTCTCCGGTTATTGGACTTCACCATTTCATATAAACTTCTATGTGTACACTTAACTCAACTTATAATCTGGCTTGTCAAACTTTTGTTTACTTGTGATAATTTGTGTTTAGTTGTGCCAAGAAATAAACTGTCAAAGGTATACGAGAAACCGGCCCAAAAAAGCGAAGAAGCCTTATTGGGCTCAGTCTCGAAACAGGCCCAAATAAAGCGAAGCAGACGAATTGGGCTCAGTCGTCGGGCAATCATAACAGAAAAAAATTATGAAATTTTATTAACAATAGAACAAATCATAACAGAAAAAAAAAAGTTTTTGATCGTGTGTTGTCTTCTATACATCTTTCATACTTCGTCGGCTCGAGGTGCCACGGCTACTTTCTCTGGTCGACGATTCCGTCCCTTGAGAAAGAAGAGTACTGGTCCCTGCCGCGACTGGATCAGACGAGCTTTGTCTCCAACTACCAAAAACTCGGCTACTACCCGAAGATCCTCTCGAAGATCCCGTCATTCGGAATCTCTCCGATTCACAACTGTCTTCTCTCACAACTCTCAGGGGATTTTCGAGAGCTTGAACTATGTGTCTCACAAGTGGTCGTCTCGATGGTTTAGGATTAAGACAAGATCTAGCGACGATTGCCATTGCCCAAACTTCTTCTAAGAGGTCTTCGTCGATCATAAGTGATTGGTCTAGAATGTTCATCATTTGTTCTTTCTCTTGTGATGAAATGTAGGGCATAATCTCGCTTAGGATTTTTTTGAATTGGGTTTCTTCGCATGAGCTGATTCCGAGCTTTCCTGTGATTAGCTCGAGTAGTATCTTGCCGAAGCAGTATACATCATAGGCACATGTTGCTGTAGCTGGAGATCCTGGAAATTTGGGGATTGTTAGAACAAAGAGAATTAATTTTTTTGAATGATATAATCTGAAGATAAAATAACTCACCAGGAACACTTTCTTGAGAAGACCTGGAGAGAGCATAATGTAGAAGACGCTTGTTGTTAGATGTTTGATCGAAAGTTAGCTAATGATTCAAGTCAGTGAATAGGAGGAGACACTTACTGGGATAGTCTGAGCAACCGGGCAATTTTTCGTGGACGGCCATTGTTTTCTTGATGACAAGCTTTGCTCAAGCTTCCAAGCCTGACTTCAAACTTATCATCTAATAGAATGCTGCTTGCTTGAACATCTCTACATTGGAAGACTCAAGCTTAATTATGATGAAGAAATAAGTGGATATAATGAATGTAAACTGTGAAAGGGATTATTTTTCCTACCGGTGGACAATGGATGGTGAGCAATCATGGTGCAGATAAGAAAGTCCCTCTGCTGCTCCCATTGCGATTTTCAATCTGGTGATCCAGTCTAGAGATTTCAGCCCATCGTCAACAAGGGAATTGGATTTATAGAACAATGAGCTTGGTAAATCCCTATTTGGCATGTATTTGTACACCAAGAACTTATGGGTTGTGCCCTCTAAGCATTTTCCTACAAATGGAACTATTCTCGGATGCGCAAACCGGCTGAAGAAATCCAATTCGGTTAGGTACGCTTCGTTGTTCTTTGTTGATTCTAAGCTGATTCTTTTCACGACAATCTGAACTCCGGTTTCTAGGACACCCTTGAACAGATCCCCTGATTGTCCTTTCTTGATCAGGTACGAATCATTGAACTCCTTGGTTGCATTGTGCAGCTGATCATAAGTAAATGATGATCCAAGACTCCCAAAGTTTATAGAGACTCCTCCTCTTGAGGGAAATTCTTCATCAGGCGGCAGTGGGCCAACACCGTTTTGAGATCTCCCTCTAGGATGGTTACTAGTTGATGATCTGTTTCTTCGACGGACACAGTAACTCACTGTTATTGGTAACAGTATGAGAATGAGCATAACCAAAATAGACCCTCCAACTGCAGAAATTATAACTATTTTCCTGTGGCTTAACCAGGAAGACTTAGGCTTCTTATCCTCTTCAGGTGGTCCGAAATTGTCAAAAGGTAAATTCTTATTGGAATAAAACAAAGCGCAATCTGACAATGTCCGCTGGTCCTCTTGGCCCTGAAGACAATTGTTGTTCAAGGAAGCATTGGTTGGCACAAAATCAGGAGCTTTACCTTGAAAATAGTTTTCTGACAGATCAATAGCTTGGAACCTTCTCAGTACGAGTGTGAGATTGCCGTAAAACATGTTGCCGGATATGTTAATCATGTAGACACTAGAATCAAAACTGACAGCGGTATTAGGCAGCAGGTCCGAGAATTGATTTCCAGAAAGATCAAGAAACTTCAGCTCGGGTAACGACCATAAACTAGAAGGTAAAGCGCCTATAAATCCACTGCCTCTGAAGTCAACTATCTGTAGTTTACTCAGGGAACTAAACAGATCAGAGGGTAAGGATCCCGAAAGGCGATTTCCCGCAATAGCAAATGTCTGCAAGTTCCTTAACCCGTTAAGTTCTGATGACACTGAACCTGACAGGTGGTTGAAGCTGAGATCAAGGGAAACTAAAACAGAAAGGTCTCCAAATGATGGAGGTATTGCAGAAGATAAGATGTTACGAGAAAGATTCAGGTGTTGTAGTTTTGAGAGTGCTCCAATACTAGCAGGAATCAAACCAAAAACTGAGTTTGAGGAAAGATCAAGACTTGATAGGCTCTGAAGATAGGTAAGAGATTGAGGAAGGTCCCCACCAATTGAATTCTTCGAAAGATCAAGAATCCTGAGGCGTGATAAACGAGTCAACTGTTCAGGGATTGTTCCCGTGATTGAACAAGAGCTAAGGTCCAACACCTCTAAAGTCATCAGACTCGATCCAAACAAAACCGGGATTGGACCTGGAAGAGAGAACCTTGAGGCGTTGAAGGAAACTAAACGGGTGAGATTGACGAGTGAATCAACTGAGAATTCCGGGTTTTGGTTCCCAATCCTTGTCCTTCTAAACCCTGATATGTTGATCTCAGTTACTCTGCTACTCTGATCACATCTTATGCCGTTCCAGTTCAGACAAGGATCTCCTTTTATAGGCCAATCACTGCTTCTTAGCCCAAGAGAAGACCGTAATAACAAAAGTGCCGATTTCTCATCCAGCAAACTTGTCTGTTGTTCAAACGTTGACTCTAACAACAAGATAAAGAAGAAGAAGAAAACCAGCAATGATGTGTTCTTCAGAACCACCATGGTTTCTTCAAACTCTAATGACTAAATCGAAATACTTAAAGCCATTCATTGCCTAGATTGATTTGGAAAGAATCTTTGCAATTTATGGAAAAACAACAATCACTCAAAATCAAATCTATTTTTTGGTGTAACTTCCTTTCGATCAAATAAGGAAACTTTCTTTTGTGTCTTCAACAAAGATAAAAAGGTTCTTCACACTGTACCTCTCTGCGACTTTCTGGCAATAAATGTTTCTGTGCACTTCAGAATCAAAACCATTGATGGTTACCAATCATTTTTCTTCCCTCTCTCTCTCTAACTCTTCCATTTTTTTGGTCATAGATTTAGAGAGAGAATAATTGAAAGTCTAATAACTGGAATATTATAATATATTAATACAACTTACAAAACTGTTGTGGACAGAGTAAGCTTATGTTGGTCAAGAACAACGGCTAATTCAAACCTAAAAGAAAACATAAATGGGGATTTTCCATTGTATACGCGCACGTTCCCAAGATTTATGGTTCAATCTCGAAACGCTTAATTGATAGTGAAGTTCTGATACGTCGCCGTTTTGTAGAGTTTGACTCCCAACGATCCCGCCAAAGACAGCTTAACGAACTCTTAAACAATCATTTTCAAGCTCTCCCTATGTATAATATAATGCTCACCAAAAAACAAGCTTTGTATATTATAAGAGCTAATATAACAGTAATTGATTGAATCCCATATATATTATTGATTATTGTCTTTGTTTGATTGTTCAAACAAGATTTTATTTAATTTTTAAACGATGTTTTTCACTATCCTATGCTAAAAGTTAGTATTTTATATTACTCCTAAGTTTTTGTTATTGGTTAAAAATAAACTTTTGATTGGTGAATTTTAAGCTCCAAACCGTTAGTGCACATAGCTTATTTGCTTGTTTGATTGTCTTCATGACAACAGAATTAGGAGTAATTTCGAATCTTTTTAGCTTGGAGATCACATTTCTATCATCTATTCAAGAATTCCAGAGTGTTTGAGATTTCTCCACCTAAATATATTTATGTCTTATGTTTAATTATTTCGAATATTTGTATCATGTTTCTTATGTTGTAAAATGTTTGATTTTAATATAATGGGTGTGGATTTAGTGACCGAAAAAAAAAGAAAAAAAAGAAGATGATTGGTGTTTTATATTATTAGAAAGGAAACTTGTGTAGACAGAAGTGTTATCTTTATCGTATTAAAACAACTAAAAGACAAATAATCGTGGCTACATTATGGGAAATATGAAATTATTGCCGCTCTTATAATTACGTGCATATATTGTCATTTGTAAAAGTCGCATTCAAATTTCTTGGGCCGAGAGTTATGGTCTTTCCAATTATCAGACTTACTGGGCCGAAAGTTATGACATCTCCAAAATAATATGGGCCGAAAATCTGCCCCATAACTATAAATACATAACGACAAGATGTAGGACAAAAATGTAATTTCCGTAACAAAGATATTTTAACGCAGATATTTTATGCTCGAAACGAGGAGAAAAAATCTTTTGTTTTCCAAAATGGTCACATGATGTGGGCCTATCCACTAACCATTTAACCATACATCTTAATCAGAGTTAAAGTTGAAATTATACGAATTTTTATACTTTTATCAAACCCTAGCTTAACCCTGGTTATTATGTCATCTCTTCTATAAATTAAGGCTGCATCTTATCACTTCAAATCACACAACTTTCTCTCTCATTTTCTCTACCGCAAATTTCCGAATCACAATGTCTGCAGAAGTTGAGTACCGGTGCTTCGTTGGTGGCCTTGCTTGGGCTACTGGCGATCAGGATCTTGAGAGGGCGTTTTCTCAGTTCGGTGAAGTTGTCGATTATAAGGTCCGTTACACGAGAGATCGGACTCCCGGATCCCGCCGATTCCGATGATTCTGATCCTCGACGGATCTGATTCCGATCTGTGTTTCTCTGTTACTTGATTCGATTACTGTTACTATGTTCTCTCGTTCTTTGTTACTGTTACTTAATTTTTCCCATCGGTACGTTTATCTTCCTGCTTTTATAAGCTTGGAGATCGATCGATTTTTGTTATTTTATTGCTTTGTTTTGTTCCCTTCTACGATTGTTGTTTCTCATACGTGATTTCTTTTGTTTGATTTTGACAGATTATTAACGATCGCGAAACCGGAAGATCAAGGGGATTCGGATTCGTGACTTTCAAGGATGAGAAATCAATGAGAGATGCTATTGAAGAAATGAACGGAAAGGAGCTTGATGGACGTAACATAACTGTGAACGAGGCTCAGTCAAGAGGAAGCGGCGGTGGAGGAGGCCGTGGTGGTGGTGGTGGATACCGCAGTGGCGGTGGAGGATACGGAGGTGGCGGTGGATACAGTGGAGGAGGTGGTGGTGGTTACGAAAGACGTAGTGGAGGTGGTGGTGGAGGTTACGGAGGTGGCCGTGGAGGATACGGTGGTGGTGGTCGCCGTGAAGGAGGAGGAGGATATGGAGGTGGTGGTGATGGAGGTTACGGAGGAAGCGGTGGTGGTGGTTGGTGATCAAAGATAGTGTGGTTTTATCGCTACTCTGTGTTTGGTTTAGATTTGGTTCTGCTTTCCATTTGTCTCCGGTTTGGTTCTGGTTCCGTTTGTTAACTTTTTTGATGATGTCATCTTTCGCTCAAACGAAATGTTATTTCGCGTGTTGTTCACTAAATCACAAGGTTTCACTAACGTTGATAATAATCTCACGGCCCAATTTATCCATCATAAGCCCAAATTCTGCAATTCACTAATTATACTATTAACTATTGTCTATTAACTTAACGTTCTACTGCTCGCGCTTTGTATTATTGATGGAAAGATTCGGTGCACGACGAATTATGTCAGTGGCCCACAATATTGCGCCGACCCAATTACATTGTTTAGCATTATCTCAAGATTTCTTTTTGATTTTTGATTCCGAAGATACGTTAAAAAAGAGTAAAAGACAGTAAGATGTACTTCGAATATCCCCTTTCTGTTTCTTTTTTTTTTGTCGGCATCTTTGACGTGAAAGGTATCTTTAATTATATGAGTTTTCTTTTCAGCATTTTCCATAAAAAGTATTGATAGTTGTAGCTATCACGTATTAGCAATCACTGTTTATATTGAACAAAAGGGAACTATAAAAGGAAAATTATTATTTATCACCGAGACTGAGTATTACATGTGTCATGTTAATCATAACTGTTCAAGGATATGCTATATGCAGACGAACTAAAATAGAGTGGTAGATCATCAATATATGCATGCAGACATACAAAATGAGGACTAAGAAATTTTAAAGTGATTGAAATCAACATATGTTAGTTAACTTGGAAGCTCATAATATATGAACCATCTTCTGCATATATGTCCGAAGCCGCCTTGCGCACCACTACATATGTCTACATCTAATCGCAGAGGACACGATCAAAGTGGAGCTGTGTGATGATGATCTGAGATACTTTGGTCTTTCTTCGAGTTGCAGTTAGGTAAACAACATCATAAAACGATCACTTCATAACGTCTTATTTGAGCTACAACAATTAAATCTACAAGAGAACCAAAAGAATTACATCAAAAAGGATATAATTCATCAAGTTGCAAAAGGACCAACACACTAGGTGAGGAATATAATATTTACCCTTTCCTTTCATTTTCCATACATATTCTTCGAATTTTACACCAATCATCTCATTAGCTAGGCAACGTGTTGAATATATGGCCGGGTACTTTCATTCTAAGAAATGCAACTTGAAGCTGTAGATTTCGAATAAAATCCACCAAATCTTTACCCATTTTAAGATGCAGACTATTCACAACCTTTTCAAATATGTGTCTTCTACTTTAACATCTGATAATTCCCATTTTAGAGTTTACCCAACGCTGGAAATTTAAATGTTGGGGATATGCATTTTCAACAGTTTTATTACCTAATAGGAAAAACCAATGATGAGTTGTAATTTGTAAAAGCCTAGTTGCAGAATTTCATACCAACTTGCAGCCATATCTCTGGAATGTATTCTGCCACCAGCCTCTCATGATTAAGATTCACATCTTGTAAAGTAGTTTAGTCCCATATCCCAAAAACATGGCAGCCTCTTGAGATCTCAGAACGGCAATATCAAGCCGGGATAAAACCTAGACCCTGTAGTAAAACTTTGTACCACAAATGCAAATATCTTATTATGGCATAGATTGGTATGTATAAAAAATAGGAGACTAATATGTAAGCATGATAAAGATATCTATGTGAAGGCATTATGCTATGGTAGCTTGTAAAATCAATACATTTCGTATCACTAAACTGATATGATAAAGGCAATTTACGGCTAAATGCAATCAGAGACGTTAAACTTGGACACCAAAGAGCAGAGCCAACAAAAAATTCAAAACCAAGAAAAGATCATCTAATTAATTGAAGACTTCGACAAAAAAGAAAAACTAATTGAAGACCAGAATACAAATCAAAATATATATGACCGAAAAAGGTACGGTTGCCAAACTTCAAAGAGAGCTGACCTTTTCTACATCATTGTACCGACAAGATAATCTGCAGTAACTTGAAATGGTATATAAGAAGTCCAGTCAACAATAAGGTTTGATCCTCAACTTTCCTGCAAGATATTTCAATCAAGAGAATCACACGAAAAATTCCATATATTGTTTTGTAGATACAAATTATACTTTGAAAATAAGGAGTTTATACCAGACAGAACTATTGATAGTCAATGATATCGAGTTTAATTAGCAAATTTTGACTATTATAGTCAAAATTTATACCAAAGATAACGGAGAATTCTACTTAATGTTAGGAAAGAGTTTTCCACAAAAGTAGATGAAGACTGATGGGTAATTTGCTAACATTCTAAGCTAAAAATCTAGAATTAAATGTGAGAACCTGCTCTGATATAAAACTTTTTCTAAGTCTATCAAGAAGACATGTAAGTAATCACAACAGTAAAAACACATATAAGTGATATATCTGTCAAACATCATATTCATATATATGAAAAATGAGGTAGGGAAAGAACATACAACCAAATATTAGTGATTAGTTTGGATCTTTAGATACTGATCTCCAAGATAGTTGCTGATATTCCTCTTCTTTTGGATTATTAAGAGATTCCTATGAAGTGGACTTTGCAAGATATTTGCAACAACTGGCACTACCTAAACTCACTTCATCTCTTTATATAGAGGAAACGTTATGCAACATCTGTGCACATATCCTCCTCTTGAGTTGTAATCCTCCCAGCCTTATAAAAGAAAAGAAATCTTTTTCTAGTCAGTTATATTATATTTTCAATTTAGTCTACTATTCTCAATGGCATCAAACTCAATGTCTAGCTCTGGCTCGTGGACTGTTAAGCAAAACAAAGCCTTTGAGGAAGCTCTAGCTACTTATGACCAGGACACTCCTAACCGTTGGTACAATGTTGCCAAAGTTGTGGGTGGAAAAACAACAGAAGAGGTAAGAAGACACTATGAACTCCTTGTCCAAGATATTAACAACATAGAAAACGGTCATGTTCCATTCCCAAATTACAAGACCAGTGGAGGTTGCACCAATGGTAGGCTAAATCAGGAGGAAAAAAGGTATGCATTCTCCTAAATAAGACTGTTATACTAATGAAGTAGTACAAAACAAGACCAAGAAAAATATCAATTTGATAATCTACTCTTCAAAATGTCAAAGATTCAACATAAAGCTTTTACAACATTTTATACTCGATGGCTCTAAAATCTTTCATTTTTTCTATGCAGGATGAGAAACATGAGACTGCAGTGAATCAAAAACCAAGAAAAATAATAAAAAAAGGATACACAAATCGATTTTTCTTTTAACCATGTCAATGTCAATGGCAAATTATTGTTTATATTTATGTCTATTTTCCATATTTCCCCTAAAAGCTTAATGCTATATTTGAGGATTCGATTTCCCTCGAATCCCTAATTTCAATCATTCAAGCTGTATTTGTAATTGTAATGAAAAATCCAACATTTTAAGAAATCACTATCATAGTAATCGCGAAGAAAAGAGACAATACTAGAGAGGATCTCGGTATCTTACCTTAAGATCCTTCAGATTACAAGCTTTGATGACGAAATCCAGGAATCGCTAGGGTTTATGAATTGGGGATTTTAAATTTTAAAACGAATTCGAAGTCGCATAACTCTACAAACGAGTCGCATATATGGCGGGAATTTTAATGTTTGCTTAAGAAAAAAATAGGTCACGTGGAATAAGGCCTTTGAAGAAATATGGGCCTAAGCCCATTAGAAGATTAGCTATAAAAATGTACTCATCACTCTTGAGTCTGACGTTTCATTTTCAAAGCCATGGTTGTGTCTTCTTCCGCTGCGAATGCGAATTCCGTTGGCTCGCCCGCCGAAGATCCGCCGCCAAATAAACGGCGTAATCCGGCACCCTCGTCTTTTTCGTCATCTTTAATTGCAGTACTTCCAGATGAACTCACTCTGAATATCTTGGCACGCGTTCCTAGATGTTACTACCCGGTGATTTCACTCGTCTCCAGGACCTTCTGGAGTCGCATCGCTTCGCGGGAACTTTATGTCGGTCAGTTATTCGACGCACTGAAAATTTCGTTTATACTCTAAATTTCTTAGATCTCACTCTAGAGACACTCCTCGATGGTATGCATGAATGGCTTTTTGTTCCTCTTTTAAGGATGTCATTGATGCTTTTTATGTTGTCTAGTAACAATGTCGTTCAGGTTTTTATACCAAGAAGTGATATATTTTCTTTTTGAGAACGGATTTATGTTAATCTCTTTATTTTGTTGTTGTCTTATGAAATATTTATTGACGTGAAGTACCACTTATCTCTCATTACATATCTTTGTTACCTTACTACTCCTTTGGTTCTCTTGAATTCGTAACAGGGTTGCTAGAATGAATCGTAGCATAATAAACAAGAAAGGCTACATCAAATCTTCAACCATCAACTGAAAAGGAGCCAACTCTTTACTCTGACACTGTTGTTCGAAGAGGCAATTGACTCTCCACTCCCTTTGCGTCCTCGGCTTGCTTCTCTGCCACAGCTTTTGATAGCCCAAACATCTGAAATTAACAGACATAAACTTAAGTTAGGAGAGAGATGATCACCAAATGATGCTGCAAACATAAGCCAGCAATGCCAGAGTTCATATAGATAAGACAATCATGTGTCTGAAGCCAAATGTTTAGACATAATTTGCCTGACCAGTTAAAACCAGAAACGAAAGACTGCAGACAATGTATTTCTCAATCTCCTATGACCACATGGCTGAAATGCAACTAGCAGTGATTCTTACCAAAACACAACCAGCTATGCTAAATCTATGCCTATCGTGCAAACAGATTCAACAACCTTCTTGATGGTCATATAAGATATGGCGTGAAAGAGTACATAGAAGCATTAAGAGAGTTGAGATTCGAACCTTCTTGATGGTCTTTTGGAAACAAGTCTTGTGTTCATCCATTGAAGCATTTATGAACTCATCGATGTGATCTTTCACGTCTTCGAGGAAAGTGGCATTATCCTTTACCTTCTTCCTACAAGAAGTCATGGCAGGTTTTGGCGGAATTTCAGTTTGACTTTTCTGAGTCTCCATTTGTGCCTGCAAAATAAATATTACATATCATATAACAAGAACCTTTGAGGAGATTTTCACAAGCACAAAATTGTCACATATGTAGTATTTGATCGAAACCCAAAAAGAAGCAGCATCTCTGGATAAGTATAGATAAAAGTTATTTACAAACAACAACAGAACCAAAAATCAGAGAGAAAGCACATCCAAAATAAAAAAATTCAAGTTGATACTTGAATTAGCAAGATACCCACCAAGTGTTCGATCAAATGCCAGACAGGAACGAAGAACCATAAACAAAAGCTCCACGATTCAAAACAAAATTGGAAACTTAAAGTCCGCTAAACAAAAAAAAAAAAAAATTGCAGAGATGATCCTTTCAATTCCTTTGCATCACTGCCTTTAATCCGTTTAATTAAGTAAAAAGAAAAGAATTTTCTTAACTACACAAACAAGGAATGATATCGAAGAATAAGTAGAGCTCATGATCAATTTTACCTCCGGGACTTTTTCCTTCCAGAGTTTTCTTCTTCCTCTAGTCGGTTCTAGTTTGTATTCAGCTGCATCGATAAAACGCTATACATCATCATATTCGTGGAGAACAAGCGGTTAAAAACGCTGCGTTTTTATATAGTGAATGAATGGGCCATCTTTTAAGGCCCAATTATAAATCTTATATCAATGGCTTACGTTTATGCATTTTGTTTTTTGCTTCGAATTTGGTCCTTAAAACTTGTAACTTGGGCCCATTAAGCTCTGGCAGATTTCTAGAATCCAATTTGAATTTCAATTTTTGTCGGTCGTTGAAGAAGAAACAAAATTGCGTCGTGAAAAAACCGCGAACTCCTCCCACCAACTAAAACCAGTTGCAAAATTTTGACTAAAAAGTAACTCTAGTGTTGACTATAGGGGTATAATTGTATTTTAAAACAAGTCTCTTTCCTCTTTTTACTAAAACTGGTTCAAACTAGCTATAAGAGCATCATTATCGGACGAATTTAGAGGATTTCTTAGTGCCTTTTCGATAAAAAAATAAATTATAAAATAATTAAAAGGTTAAGAACCGTTTCTTATTTAAGAAACGATTCAGAGATTAAGAGACCGTGACATTGTTGTCTCTGATTGGAGATTAAGGAAAATATAAAAGGCCAAAAAAAAAATATTGTGTTTTTTTTTCATTTTTTTCTCTCTTTTTCGTCTCCCTCTCATCTTTCTCTCTATCTCTCTCGCGATATCACCGAAGAAACGAAATCGAAATCGGCGATGCAAAAAGGTGTCATGATTCTTCTCCTATAACGAACCAGACCTCGCCTCCTTCAGGTATGTTCAATCTCTCTCACCATTCACTTTGTTTGATTTGGTATCTCTTGTCTCTGATTTGGTTTCGATTTTCTGAATTTTTTGATCTTTCAATTCAGCGATTCTGATCGATTGTGGCTCCTATGCTTCATCCGTTCTCGACGGAAGAAGATGGAACTCTGACGAGAA
>OVBA01001729.1:0-40621 GCA_900406435.1 Lepidium aucheri | reverse complement strand
TACAACAGATATGGTGCTGCATTGATTAGGTAATTAATACCTTCTTGCGATAGACCATTTGTAGCTAGGATTCTTAAACCAACGACATACTGAGTCGTTACGTGACCAACAGCGAGACATCGGTCAAGGAATGGTCGGTAAGGTGATTCAGGGTCACCAAGCTGTGGCACGAAGATGAACTCATCAATCTCTACATCGCTTAGGACTTATGCTGAATCAACTACCTTCTTGAAATCGGGACCAGCAAGAAGAAAAGGCTTCAACTCCCAAAACCCTCCTTTCCCAACACGACGCACAATATTAGCAACAATATCAATAGGAAGAAAACACATTTTTTGTTCTAGTGGTACTTCTTGAGGAAGATGCACAAAATATAAACGCGTTTCACACTTTGCACCCTAACCGTTGATCTACCACAAACTAAATCTAGATGTTTGTATGTATTATCAAATCAAGTCAGGAATCTTTCTGTACGATTGACACTCTCTTTTATTGGCTATGTATTGACCGTTAGATAAAAGTAAATAACATTTAACAGTGGTAATTTGAAAGCTTCTTCAGAACGATTCAATAAAAATTTTAAAATTATAAAATAGATTGTTTACAGGGTTTAAATTTTGTACACATATGTTATTGTTATTCTAGTTAATGAAAACGTTAATTACAAAATAATCTACTTACTAATCTGTTATATTTTATCAAATACCGTCTAAAATTAGACAGATTTACACCATTTTAAAGTTAACCTAATGTACTCCGTGTTATTAAAACTTACTCTTCTGTCTAGAACCAAAATTATGGAACCACCTTCACAATTTGAATACTTACCAAAACCGACCATAAATATTTATTTTATTATTTAAATAAATATATACACGTCGTCGGTTTTGGTTGGTACAAATACCTACCAAAACCGACCAGAAATATATATATTTTTTATTAAAACATAATTATAATTGTGGTCGGTTTTGGTAGGTAAAAACTGACCAAAACCCACGATAATTATTTTCTTTACAAAAATATAATAATAATAATAATAATAATACCTACCAAAATCGACCACAATGTATATAGTTTTATTTTAAACAGAAATTTTTTTTATATATTTTAACGAAAAATATTTAAATTACTAATTAAAGTTATTTACATACCAAAGTAAATCATGTTATTTTTTAAAGAAACATATTAATGTATTATGACTTGTTATAATAAAAAATTATAATGAGATGGATGACTTGATAGAAATTTAGTTATAATATTAGAAAAGGGACTAATCGAGAAGTGCGTACAGGTAGATATTACAACATAATATACTAGGTAGAACATAAATCAGAAATTGAAAGCATTACATAAAACAGAAATACGGATTACAAGGCATAATTAGATTGGAAAGTCAGCTACTCGTAAGCTGAAAGTCAAGTTTTGTGCAATTAGATTAACACATATCTTCTATATGCAAGCAAAATGACAGAGCAAAGCAATGTTTACAAACGATGCGAAGTGTGGGGTGATTCATTTGACAGTAAGGAATGTCTGCTGGAGTTCCCCAACTAAATCTGCCTTGGAATAATTGTCTTCCAGGTGTACTCATAGCTGTAATCCGGTCACAAATTTGATAACCAATGTAACTAGCTTCTTCAATATCCGGCACAAGTTGCAGGAATGAGTCGAACACTACTTTTCCAACATCTTTGTTGCCACATAGACACAAAAATGCAGCACAAGCAAAACGAGCATACAAGAGATGTGGAGTAGCATTTAGTAACATGGAAATACCTAGTTGGTCAGGGCCAGTCGTGGAAAGTGTTCTTAGGCCAGTAACGTATTGTGCAATAAGATGGCCTGCGAGACGGCAACGATCTAGAAAAGGACGGTATGGAGAATCAGGCGCACCAAGTTGTGGAACAAAGATGTACTCGTCGATATCGACTTCTGCCAAAACTTCTGAGGAGTAAACGATCGACTTGAGTTCAGGACCAGCTGCAATGAAAGGTCCGAGGTCACGAAATCCTCCTTTCCCTACACGGCGGACTATGTCTGAGACGATGTCAAATGGAAAAGAAGACATTTTTTGTGTGTCTTTTAACCAACTACCCTAGTTCCTATAAAGATGATTGTCAGTAAATCCTACTCGTTGATTTACTCAGACCCCCATCTAACCGTTCATACGTGTAGTCAAATCATGTCAATATCGGAAGCTTTATTGAACCACGTACTATTGACTCTTTGTTAGCCGTCGGATGTTAGAACGTTTCTATCTAACGGTGAAAAAATTAATAATTATATTTATTATTTAATTTAATTGCAGCAACATTTTCACTGGGACATCGAGAACACATCTCTTGTTCGTGACAAGTTCGAGGCTCAGTGTAAAGAGTTCTACAGCAACCATGTTTACGCATGGAAGCTCGCATGGGAGAAAGATCCAGAGGTGCCACACCCAAGTTGCCCGCAGGCTTTACACCCAGAGTTCGTGCAATACTGGAGTCTGCCGGTGACTATGAAGTGGTCGGAGCGGAACAAGATAAATCGCAAGGGCGGTAAGGACGTTGAGAAAGCGCCACCAACACACAATGCGAGATCCAACACATTTGAGCTTGTCGAGGATCAAATTGTAAGTAAATATTGTAAATTTAATTATTTATTTCATTTTATACATTACAATATTAGGTGTTTTTTAGGCTACTAAGGAGGGCTGCGCACCAGACTGGCTACGTCTTATGAAGGAATGTCACACCAACAAAAAGACGGGCGAAATTCAGAATCCGAAGATGAAACAGATTGTACAGAATGTGAAGCGTAGGACGGAGGAGGTCATTACACAATGCTCCCAAGAAGAAGACGGTCCAGTACACCTATCACGGGATGAGTCAACAACATCGTTCTCGAGGTATTTATTTTACCATTTAATTTACTTTTCCACATTACAATTTTATTTATAAAAATACGATTAACTTCTATGTGTAGGAAACTCCTGTTACCAAGGGACGACGTTTCGGACTCGGCAAATTGGTCAATGCCGATGGTGTGCCAGAACATGTTAGCTTGACTCAGGGACTTGGAATGAGTCAGCGAGAGCGTCAAGAGCTGAAGAATCTTCGTGCAGCTCTACAGGCAAGTCAGACAGAATTTCAAGCCTATCGGGAAGACAACGAAGCTCGACATGCGAGCACCGAAGCTCAGATGGCGAAGCTACTTCGGTTGCTGGATACTCCACCATCATTATACTCGGATAGCGAAACTCAAGACCCTAGACTTTAGGATTGGGACATAAATATTGTAATTTGTTTTAAACAAACAAAAATATTTATTTTGGAAATCTTAATAATAAATATTTAAAAAGAATTATTTTTTTTGTATTTTAATTCGTTGTGGTCGGTTTACGTGGGTAAAGCAACCAAACGAAAAGCGACCACATTTATTAAATTTAATTAAAATAAAAAATAAATAAGTGGTCGGTTTTGGTGGGTATGTAAAACCAACGAAAACCGACCACATTTATTAAATTAAATTAAAATTAAAAAATAAATAAGTGGTCGGTTTTGGTGGGTAAAATTAACCAACGAAAACCGACCACTTAATTAAATATTTCCGTAATTAAATTTTTATATGTGGTGGGTTTTCGTTGGTTAATTTTTCCCACGAAAACCGACCACCGATAAACCCACGAAAATCGATCACGGATAAACTCACGAAAACCGACCACTGATAAACCCACGAAAACCCACCACTCATAAACCCACGAAAACCGATTATTGTTAAACCGATGAAAACCGATGACATTTTTGACGATTTTTTTCGTTGCTTATCGTCGGTATTTTCCGACCAAAATCCACGACCACGTCATTTCGGACCATTGATTGGTAACCACTTTTTCGGTCGGTTTTGGTCGGTTTTGACCTTTTTCCTACAAAAACCGACTAAACCAGTCGTAGGAAAATGCTATGTTTTCTTGTAGTGAGAAGATGATGAAGAAGAAGAAAACTTTTTTTGTTTGTTTTTTTTTTTGTTTGGGTTTAAGAAGAATAAACATTTTGAGACACGATTAGTATATCCTTACCTGATTCATCGTTTCCAATGTTTTCTCCTTAGCAAGAATGCAGAGATTGTCATAAGCAACAAAAAAAAAAAAAGTCTGTGTATTTAACTAATGTTGTGTCTGGGTGTATCATACGTGGGTCTTAATGCAGTACAAAGGTGTTAAACTGTAGTACACAGTACACCCATTTTTCTTTGTTTAATGTGCACATACAGTTTTGTGATTTATATGTTTTATATATCATATATATATGGATTCCCGTCTCTCTCCTCTATAAGTCTGTTATATTATTTTGGGTTTTTTTTTTTAAACGAAGTCTTTTATTAACAGAGAATCGTATGAAGTCGAGAAGGACATGCATTTCACTGTATTATTCTCATACAAATCGAGCTGTGTGTGCGTAAACGGGTGAATCACGCAATCGAGCTGTGTTTTAAACCAGCAAATAAATAGATGCAAATCCAAATGTTCGAAACCAAGGCAGAGTTGCACCATTATTTTTCTTTAAACAACAAATCTTCTTTAAACAACAAATGAAGACATGACAAATCTGTTGAAATCTTTCTGAGTTGTGTATTTCTAAGAAAGACTACAAACAACTGTATATGTAATTGGAGGTCTGAAGCTACCCAATTCTGCAAGTCCATCTCTAACATCACAATGTAGCCTAAACACTAACGAAAGCTCTGGTGAAAAGCTCAGGCAAGTTATAACGTCTGGAGCCGATCCAAAAATCAGAGAGCAGAAGAATCTGGCTTTTGTCATCACCCTGTTGTCGACAATCCAAATCCCAAAATAGATTTTGTCCCTTATTCTCTCTATGAGAAACTTTGTTGTCATTCAAGTTGCCTCTGTCTGCTACTCCAATCATTACTCCCTAAGTTTGACCGTGAATTTCGTCCCTCTAGTATCCGCTCAGCCCGTTCAAGGATCCTGTCAGTCCGCTCATTAGGTACGTACCCTCTCCGAGCTATTCTTTCAACCATCTCATATGCATCTTCTGCCCGGTTCATTACAACCATTCTCAACAGCATATTGTACGTGTACATATCAAGCGGATAACATTTCTCTATAACTTCATCTAAACTCTTAAGTTCTACTTCCATATCAATTCGTCCCGAAAATACTCCTATCAACTCACCAAGAGACTTCATCTCAGGGATGTTTTCTTCTACATCTCTCATCCGTGTCCATGCTTCATACACCCCTTTGCTTTTCATTGCGTTATGTAAAAGGACATTACCAATGAAGGATGTGATACGTCGCCCGCTCTTCCTAAATTCATTGACTAGTCCAACTGCCTCGTCATACTTTTCTTCGTTGCACAATTTTTGTATGTTCACTTCGTAACATTCGATACTAGGCTGTATTCCTGTGCCCTTCATTTCTTCCAAGAAGTACATAGCATCATCCAATCTATTTGTTTTACAGAGGCCAACTGTCATAACATGGTAAATTTTTCTGTTGGTCTCACCTTTTTCACGCAGGTCATGGAAAAAGTGAAGAGCATCAGCAATTTTCTCATTTTTAAGATAACTCTGAAGCATGAGAATGTTTGAATGTAGTGTTGGCTTGATCCCATCTCTGTCCATCATATCATACACTAGCCTTGCAAGTTTTGGTTTTCCCGCAAACCCAGCTCCTTCGATGAATAAGTTGTAGGCCTGAACTTTGTGGTCCCAGAGAGACAACTGAAACTTGAGTAAAGTCGTAAAGTTCATTTCACCACTTTCCATTAAACAAACACATCGAATAACATTTCGAAAGAGACTACGGGTCGGGCTGTAGCCCTTTTCCTGCATTTTGATGATAAGTTTAGCAGCTATGTCTCCCATCATTAGTGTGATTGAGCCGTATATCAAGCTGATGAACATTTTGAAGGACGTGTGTATACCACTTTTATTGAATAGCTCATTAATCATAAGAGCGTCATCCACTTTCCCGACATCGCAAAGAGCTGATATAATCCTGTAACCAGCTATACATTTTGGCAATAAATCCCGTTCTGTGGCAGCAATAACTAGCTCCTTTGCCATGTCAGGCTTTCCCTTCCAGCACAAGGCACTGGTAAGTGTACTAAAAGCCTTTGCACTAAGAAATTGCCCTCGGTCTATTGCCCCCTTTAAGACATCATAAGCCTGTTCAACACTTCCATTGTTGCAAAGGGTATGAATCAGATAATTGTAAGATGTGGCGGTAGGAGAAAAGCCAATTTCTGACCTCGACCGGTATAATTCGAGGGCTTCACTTACAAATCCAGCTTTGCAAAAGAAGCATAAAGCTGAATTTATTGTTTTCTTGTTAGGCGAAACACCACGTCCCATCATCTCCGTCAGGATATCATACACACCATCAAGATCGTTCACCTTCAAAAGTTGAGAGACCAAAGAGTTGTACCTGAAAACTTCGAGTTCACAGCCTTCTAAAGGACTAATCTTCTGCAAGAAATCCGCAGTGTTGTTCAAGAATCCAGCTCCAATAAGAGCCTTGATCCAAATGTTATAAGCACGGTCCATATGAACTGTTCCGACCACTTTGATCTCGTCCAACAATTTAGTAGCTTCCTGAAATTTTCGTTTGGAACATAAAGCATCGACCAAAATGCCTAAGCCTGAACCACATCCAGCAGGATCATTGGGGAGCAAGGCGCGGAGATAAGCTTCAGCCTCATCAAGCTGCCCTTGCTTGCACAACTTCTTCACCAAAATGGAATGCGTGACGGCGCAAAGGAAGCCACGCGCAGAGATCTGGTCGAAGATGACATCAACTGTATCAAAACACTTCTCCTCGACAAGTGCATTCAGGAGTACATGATACCCAAAAGAATCCAAATCCAAACCTCGAAATCTCATGTAACCAAAGTGCTGGAGAGCTATATCGGTGCGACCAGCGACAGCATATCCCATAACGAGAGCATCACAGAGACGGAGAGAATGATGGTAACCTTCGAAACCAACACTTCTGTCCAAGAAATCAATCATAAGAGTCACAAGCTTAGCTCCACGAAGGATCTTAAAGACGGCATGAAAAGTGGCGCGTGTGTGATGAAACCCAGGCTGACGAGCAGCCCAATCGAAGAACTTGAGACACGATAGTATGTCGTGACGAGTGTGGGAAAGCACGTTGAGGACGAATTTCTCTGTGAGATGAAGCCGAAGATTGGAGAGGTGAAGATAAAATGCCCGATCATCTCCATCGCTGGAAGGAGCTCGAAGGATGTCGATGATTCGATCGATTAACTGGTGGCTTTGCTGCACGTCGCGCTGCTTAAACCAGTCTTTCCATTCGCGGACGAGGAATTCACCGGGAGCGACTAAAGTAGAAGGCTTCGTGAAGGTAGAGAAAGGAGATGGAGAAGACAAAGCATTGCCGTTGATACCACAATTGCAGTTTCTGAGAGACGACGCAGAGAGCGATACTATCCTCCGCCTGAGGAGCATTCCTTTCTAATTTGCATGATCTCGGCGGTGATCTCACCGAAGCCCCAAAACTCGAAAAACCCTAACTTTTGTCAACCAATTAGTGATGTCCACGTCACACTCGATGTCGTGGCCTTTTGATGGTTTTACGAAGATGCCCTTTTTAAGTTAGTAAGAATATTTCCCGGCTCCTTCTGATTTCTTCTCCGTCGCGGAAAAGATGGGGACCAATCTGAGATCTTGGCTCCATGTTATTCTTCTCATCTTCGTCGTCTTCGGCGTCAACGCTCAGAATCGGAGACCTAAGAATGTTCAGGTGGCGGTTAGGGCGAAGTGGCAGGGTACTCCTCTTCTCCTGGAGGCTGGGTAATGCTTTTGTTAACATATTCTTACTTTTGTCGAACACCATTGTTACTGTTCTTGCGCTTTGGTAGTGACTCGGATTGTTTTTGTTGTGTATATAGTGAATTGATTTCTAAAGAATCAAAGCAGCTGTTTTGGGAGTTCACTGATACTTGGCTTGGTTCCGATGGAGATTCTGGTGATTCCGATTGTAAATCCGCTAGAGACTGTCTTCTTAAGATATCTAAACATGCTTCGAGTCTGTTAGCTCAACCAGTGGCTTCTCTCTTTCAATTCTCCCTTACTTTGAGATCTGCCTCCCCAAGGCTTGTGCTGTACCGCCAATTGGCTGATGAGTCTCTCTCTTCTTTCCCTCACGGGGATGATCCCTCTGCGACTCACTGCTGTTGGGTTGACACTGGCTCCTCCCTATTTTACGACGTTGCAGATCTCCAATTCTGGCTCGCCTCTCCTCCTGCGTATGCACTGATACTCCCTCTCTTCCTTTTTTCTTTCCGTTAAGATCACAATTTGCTTTTTCTTAGCTGCATTTCCTTGGACGCCAGTGCTGGAGATGCTGTTCAGGGGCCTGAGCTCTTCGACTTCGATCACGTTCATTTCGATTCAAAAGCTGGAAGCCCAGTTGCCGTTCTCTATGGAGCTGTTGGGACTGATTGCTTTAGGATATTTCACCTCTCGCTTGTGAAAGCAGCCACGGAGGTAAGCTTATTTTCTTTGGCAACTTGTCCTTAATTGTTGAAAAACGTACTCTGTTATTAAGATAAAAAAAGAAAAATCTTTAGGTCCACGAGGCATGAGCTTGAGAAGTACTGTCGTATGGGGTTCGCTAGTTTATTTTTTCTGTCTTGATTAAAAAACATTAGGCTCTATCGTCCAGAATTTCCATTCTTTGATGTCATTCTGTTTTTGCTGTGTGTATGCTAATGAAGCCTTGGTTTTCTACAGGGAAAAGTTACATATGTTGTTAGACCAGTTTTACCTTCGGGTTGTGAAAGAAAAATTAGACCTTGTGGTGCCATTGGGGCAAAGGATAATGTTAGCTTAGCTGGTTATGGTGTGGAGCTTGCTTTGAAGAACATGGAGTACAAGGCAATGGATGATAGTGCTATAAAGAAAGGTCGGTGTTAAGCACTCATTAATTTATTTCGCCACCTGTAAATTGAAAGCATAATATTATTTTTTGACGGATACCTATTCTTTATCTTATTTCTTTTAGCTGTGAATTTGTTACCCTTTTTATTATGAGTTTAGGTATCACTCTTGAAGATCCAAGGACCGAAGATCTTAGTCAAGATGTTAGGGGATTTATATTCTCAAAAATCCTGGTATGTTTAGTTTGAGAAAGAACTAGAATAATATATTGAACCAATTCTTAAAAAAAAATCATTTTGTTTAATATGCATGGATGCTCCCAAAATGAATATGTATTTGTTAATAAATGTGAGATGGACAAAGAGAGAGGAATGATTGGGAAATTTTTTGTAGCAGTATTTTCATTTTCTGTAGGTGATCAGTAGGGTCAGCGTTCCTTTTTTGCAGGATAGGAAACCTGAGCTTAGATCAGAAGTCATGGCTTTTAGGGATTATCTCCTATCATCGACGGTATCAGACACGCTTGATGTTTGGGAGCTCAAGGGTAGTTCTGCATCCTGCATGTTTGGTTTGGTGATAATAAAGTTAGAAAAGTGTTTCCTAATATACCTTTGTTTCACAGATTTAGGACACCAAACAGCTCAGAGAATAGTCCATGCCTCGGATCCTTGGCAGTCTATGCAAGAAATTAATCAAAACTTTCCTAGTGTAGTTTCTTCATTATCTCGCATGAAGGTATGTCATTGTTTGTTGATGCCGTGTCAACCTGACACTGCTGGTTGCGTTATATTCTTCTGGTTTATTTAAATTCAGATATTTTGGTTAATCATGCAGCTTAATGAATCAATTAAGGAAGAGATACTTTTAAACCAGAGAATGGTTCCCCCTGGTAAAGCTTTGTTGGCTCTGAATGGTGCCCTGTTGAACATTGACGATATGGACCTATACATGTACTACCTCTTTTCACATTGCCTTGACCTACGCATATATCAGTGCATTAGTTTTTTTTTTCTTGTCATGGTCATGATTTTTATGGTTTTGGGAAGCTGAAATTCTGATATTTTTTCCTCACTCAGTACTCTTCCCCAAGCCCACCTTAAATTGCGCCAGCCTATCTCTAGTTTCTCCTCTTTTTATTCATTTGCATTTTAAAATCTGTTTGCATTGTATTGCTCTTCGTTTGGATATAAAGCTAACATGTCTACATTGTTGGTTTTAGTCTGTTTGCCATTATCGTCTGTTCCTTCTGTCTGTAGGTTGATGGATTTGGCTCATCAGGAGTTGTCCCTGGCCGACCAGTTTTCCAAGCTTAAGGTAGTCTGGTAATAGTGGTCTTAAGTACAATAACTTAGTGTTCATTATTCTTTCTTTTTTTATCTTTTATTTGTCTTTTGCTGGTGATCTCGGACATACATCCTACTTCATTTTGATGCTTGTACAATACAAAACTAAAAAGTAAAGTTTTACTTTATATAACATGGAGGAAAACTTGCACAATACATATAGATGATTCTTTTTCTCCGTCTAATCAGGACACTAAGCTCTGATTACTCTTGAACATATTTACTTATGGATATGTTAACATAAAACTGTCAGATACCTGCTGGAGCCATACGGAAGCTTCTATTGACTACTCCTCTCCCTGAGCCGGATTCATATAGGGTTGATTTCCGTTCCGTGCATGTTAACTATCTCAACAATTTGGAAGAGGATGATATGTACAAGCGCTGGCGGAGTAATCTTAACGAGGTAACTAAAGCAGCTGAAATCTTCTTGATAATTGAGGATAGTTTATTTGTGTGCAAGGTGCAGTGCAAAAGTAACATCCTCTAATTTCCTGTGTTTCTCTTACCTGGTTATAAGATTTTGATGCCTGCCTTCCCTGGGCAATTACGTTACATCCGAAAGAACCTATTCCATGCAGTTTACGTCATTGATCCAGCGACTGCATGCGGTCTTGAGGTAAGTCTTATATTTTCCCTTCCCTGGCACTACCGGCCCTTCTTTCCATATTCACGAGTACAGAACCTTTGAGCTGACTATCGCTGGATCTGTACAGTCCGTTGACAGTCTCAGATCTTTGTATGAAAATCAACTCCCTGTGAGATTTGGGGTGATATTATATTCCACTCAATTAATCAAGAACATTGAGGAGCATAGTGGTCAAATACCATCTTGTGATGCAAAGACAAACGCCCAAGTCAAAGAAGACATATCCACTATGGTATTTACCATCTAGACTATAAATTTACTGCTATAATTTTCCCAAATTTAACCTTTTCTCCCCTACAATAAAAACTTTTCTCTTATTTTGCTCTTTTTTTTTGCTTGGGGATGAAACTAAGAATGAATCTCTTTTCTGTTGAAAATTCTCTTTGCAGGTGATACGCCTTTTTCTGTACATCAAGGAGCACCATGGGATACAAACAGCTTTTAAGTTCTTGGGCAATGTAATAGACATTAACACTTGGCCCCTTGTTAGAAGTGTCCTGATTGTTTCTTGCGGGTTACTTGCCATTTTCTGCTGTAATTTTGTGTATTTCAAATATTAGTTGCTAATATATTCAGGTTGGTTGACAGATAAACAGACTAAGGACTGAATCTGCTGATACATCCGAAGAGGACATTGAACAGCAGCATGTTGATGGAGCGTTTGTTGAGACAATTTTGTAAGTACTATGGATATTTAGAATCACCGTATAGATCAGAGATCCTACGATCGGTGATCTATTTTATTTTCTATCTTCATAGATATTTTAGATAATATTCCCTAGCGCTTCTAAAGTTGGGTCTTTTCTACACCAGACCGATGGTTAAATCACCGCCTCAGGATATATTGATGAAACTGCAACAAGAACACACTTTGAAGGATGCATCTGAAGCAAGCTCCATGTTTGTATTTAAGCTGGGTCTGGCGAAATTAAAGTGTTCTTTTATGATGAATGGCCTTGTCTTTGATTCTGTTGAGGTAGATTAGTATCTTTTTTTTACTATGTTGAGGTTCTCATATTTGGTAGCTGATTCCAAGCATGGTCGAATTCGATATTATAATTGTACATGCAAACCTTTTTGTTACTTTAATCTGCATTAGCTTTCACGTCTGCATAGTAAGAGCTTTAAGTATAAAACAACTGTGATTTTCTTTAGTCTACTGAAAAATTGGTTCCTGAAGCTAGCTCTTGTTTCTCCAGGAAGAAACTCTTTTAAGTGCTATGAATGAGGAGCTTCCGAAGATACAAGAACAAGTTTATTATGGCCAGTTAGATTCCCGTACTAATGTTTTGGACAAATTGCTTTTGGAAAGTGGTCTCAGCCGATATAATCCACAGGTAAGGGAGTTTCACTGGAAGCATCTTTGTAATTTGTTTACGCGTTGTCTTTACTTATTCTAAGAAGTGTTTATTGCACTGTTTTCAGATTATTAGCGGAGGAAAGAACAAACCAAGGTTTGTGTCGCTGGCTTCATCTACCAAGAGTGGGGAATCTATGCTGAATGATGTTAACTACTTGCATTCTACTGATAGTAAGTACTTTTGCATTTAGATAGTCAGCATCTTCTTTACCATATCCCAAATGTGAGATCTTCTCATGCAAACTCACTTGATATATGTCTTCTTATATAAAAATTCCAGCTTTGGATGATGTGAAGTATGTGACTCATCTCCTAGCCGTTGATGTCACAACGAAGAAAGGAATAAAATTGTTACGTGAAGGGATCCGTTACCTGGTTAGTTGATGTATTGATTACTTTCTGTCATGTTCTTTACATACTGTTTCTTGAACCTCAGTTGGATCCACACAATGTTCGTGCATTTTCAGATTGGAGGTTCCAAAAGTGCTCGTCTTGGAGTCTTGTTTAGTAGCAGCCAGAATGCTGACCCATATAGCCTTCTATTTATGAAGGTTTTCGAAAAGACTGCATCATCGTTTAGGTGCGTGAGTTTTAGTTCTACATATGCTAGGTAATATGTCCATGCAGGTGCTTTTATATGTGTTATTACCTTCTCTTCATCTTGCTTGCTATGTTTCCTGTTTAACTGCAGTTACAAAGAAAGGGTGCTATACTTCCTAGATAAACTATGCTTGTTTTACGAGCGTGAATATGTATTAAAAACATCAGTGGAATCAGCTAGCTCTCAAATGCTTATTGACAAAGTCCTTGAGCTTGCTGAGGAGTATGGGTTATCTTCTAACGCATACCAATCTTGTCTTGTTAAATCTTTGGATGAGGAATTACTCAAGCGTTTGACAAAGGTGTGCTGCTTTAGAAATTTCCAATCATGCCTGAAAGAACGTCGTAAACGTCTCATCATGTTTTCACTGAAACAGCAATTATGATAACAATGGTTTTGTTTACAATTGTCATGCAGGTCGCCCAATTTTTATCTTGGGAACTTGGGCTTGAATCTGATGCAAATGCAATTATTTCAAATGGAAGGGTGTGTAGACCAACTTCTATCCTTTTATGTTATTATATTAAGTGTTACTATTTAGGTGTTTTAGTGTAAGCTCACATTGTATATTTGTGAACCTTCATAACATTCAGTTATATATTTGGTAGGTGATTTTTCCTGTGGATGAGAAGACATTTTTGGGCCAAGATCTACATCTTCTTGAGTCAATGGAGTTTAATCAAAGAGTAAAGCCTGTTCAAGAAATTATTGAAGCCATTGAATTTCAGGATGTCGACCCCGATTTGTTGACAAGGTCCTTCTTTTCATGCTTTAACTGTTTCTCGTTTTTGTCTGCCAAACCAAAACATTGAACATAAGTTTTGTAGTCGTTATGCTATTCTCTGTCATTTTTCCTCCTAGTTCTTGGTGAGCAAACTTCTTTTTGTTGCATAAATCATGGGTCATTGATATTTGATTTGACGATAGCCTTCCCTTTCCCTCTGTTTCATTTCTGGATCATGTCCTTTCTCCTTTCCTTCGAGATGTGGTTCTTGCTGCTTATTATTTGTGGTCATTGTATAGGCTTTATCAGCATTGTAGGCTGATATTTCCCCTCGAATTTTCTTGGAGGGATGATCCCACATATATTTTGGAAGTAGCTGATAGTATATGGTTCTTTGGGAATAATCCCTTGCATTGTTTGAAAATTTGCTGATAGAATATTTTTGTTTTCTTTTGCCACACTTGCAGTAAGTATTTTAGCGATGTCTTCATGTTTGTGTCATCTGCAATGGCAACACGGGATCGTAGTTCTGAAAGTGCACGGTTTGAGGTGTTACATTCAGAATACAGGTATGTATATTGGCTTTTCTTTCCTATTTCATTGGGAATTCAAGACTCAGCAAGTATGATGTCCATACGTTGTGTAGTGCGGTTTTGCTGGAAAACGAAAATGCAACTGTGCACATTGATGCTGTTATCGATCCTTTAAGTCCAACTGGTCAAAAACTAGCATCACTTCTTCAAGTTCTACAGAAACATGTTCAGACGAGCATGAGGATTGTTCTGAATCCCATGGTGAGTAAAAAAATATAGTGCTCACTCTCAATATTTAGAAATCTAGCGATTGTCTAACTTAATGTTCCGAGTCACCTAGATAATCAAAGGGCTTATCATCCTTCTTGCCTTTATTGTAATTTATGTTACTCCTGTTAAGATCAATATTTTTATGCTGTTACAGCTGCCTTACTGATGTGGTTAATGAGGGTATATTTTATGTGTATTCTCAAGAGTAATTAATCTTATTGGAAAAAAATACACATTGTTCATGTGTCTGACCTAGTGTTCTTATTTCTTATTGACAGAGTTCTCTTGTGGACATTCCTCTGAAGAATTACTACAGATATGTCTTACCCAATACGGTATGCTTTTCAAATTAAACTGTATGACGGTCTGGTATTGTCCATATTCCCGTGATTATATATTGATTCTGCTATTTTTTTTTTCAGGATGATTACAGCAGTACAGGCTTTGATGTAGATGGACCCAAGGCATTTTTCACAAATATGCCATTGTCTAAGACACTTACCATGAATCTTGACGTCCCAGAGCCATGGCTTGTTGAACCAGTAATTGCCATGTATGGTATTTCCTGAAATAGAAAAATGGGACTAAGCAGCTATTTTTGGCTCAAATTTTTTCACTGCGTTAAGGCATTTGCTTGTATAGTTTACTTATTTTGGCGTAAGTCTGACCTTTACTTCCCTTTTTTCTCTTCCGGATTTGACCTTGTCCAGTCATGATCTTGATAATATTTTGCTTGAGAACCTGGGAGATACTACTACATTGCAGGCAGTTTTTGAGGTTGAATCTCTTGTTCTCACAGGTTAGCCTTTCTAAACTTATTCTTCAACGCTGGATTGGATTTTGTGCATGCTATTGTTAACATAACTTTCGCACAGGTCATTGCTCGGAAAAGGATCATGAGGCTCCTCGTGGCCTTCAGCTGATTCTGGGAACCAAAAATAAACCGCATTTGGTTGATACTCTTGTAATGGCCAATTTGGGTTATTGGCAGATGAAAGTATCTCCTGGGGTTTGGTATTTGCAACTGGCACCAGGTAGAAGTTCTGAGTTATATGTTTTGGAAGGAGGAAATGATGGGAGTCAAGATCATTCCTCGCTGAAACGTATTACAATTGACGATCTGCGTGGTAAAGTTGTTCATCTAGAAGTTGTTAAGCAAAAGGGTAAGGAGCAGGAAAAGTTACTAGTGCCTTCAGACGGTGATGATAGTGTGCAGCAAAACAAAGTCGTAAGTGCTACTTTACTCAAATAAGAGATTGACCTAAAATCTGTTGGTCCTTGAAAGTGCTAGTTATATATTCTCTAAGACGCTCTTTTGTCTTAGCAGGGTAGTTGGAATTCAAATTTTTTAAAATGGGCCTCTGGTTTCGTTGGTGGTCGTCAACAATCAATGAAGAGAGGTTCCAAAAAAGTGAGTAGGATTAATTGTAATGATTGCTGTAAACTTGTTGAATCTTTATTCTGCGTGATTAATAATATGTGGACTACCGTAGCGACTGGTTGAAATTGGTTATTTCTATTTTTCCTTTTTTTAGGAGTATGAGAAGGGTGGACGACATGGGAAAAGGATAAATATATTCTCCGTCGCTTCAGGGCATTTGTAAGTGGAAGCATTTTTCTTAACTGCTTGACCACATACTGGTAGAACGGGAAAAATAATGAGTTAGCTATATGTGCCGAGACATATTCCATAGTCTACATTACTTTAAGTCAATCATCACGCATATGAAAAGAAAAATCATGTATCTTATCTTTACGTATGTATGTGGATATTATGTGGAGAGAGTTTTAAGTGTATCATGTGAAAAAAATATTTCATATATGATTTTTGGTATCATTTTGTTTCTGATACCAAAGCACTGCCTACGACAGATACGAGCGTTTCCTTAAGATCATGATTCTCAGTGTCCTGAAAAACACCAATCGTCCTGTGAAATTCTGGTTTATAAAGAATTATCTTTCTCCACAATTTAAGGTTGGCTCCTTTTTTGTGCATTACATTTTTCTTTGCAGATGCGAATATTTCACTAGACTTTTTAAACCTCTTTAATTTAATGTGTATCACATTCTACTCTTTTCAGGATGTGATTCCACATATGGCACAAGAATACAACTTTGAGTATGAGCTGATTACGTACAAATGGCCTTCCTGGCTGCATAAACAGAAAGAAAAGCAACGAATCATTTGGGCCTACAAAATTCTTTTCCTTGATGTTATATTTCCTCTCTCATTGGAAAAGGTAAAGATGATCATATC
The DNA here is from genome assembly GCA_900406435.1 of Lepidium aucheri. NCBI lineage: Eukaryota > Viridiplantae > Streptophyta > Magnoliopsida > Brassicales > Brassicaceae > Lepidium > Lepidium aucheri. The sequence goes on along the minus strand of OVBA01001729.1, from coordinate 23,971 downwards.
ACATCTTCATTTCTTTCTTGCAATTATGATGCTTGGAAGATGCCACTTTAAGATATACATGTATTCTGTAGGTTATATTTGTGGACGCAGATCAAATTATAAGGACAGACATGGGAGAACTGTATGATATGGATATTAAAGGAAGACCTCTAGCATATACTCCGTTTTGTGACAACAACAAAGAAATGGATGGTTATCGATTTTGGAGACAGGTAAACATCAATCTGCTTTAATATTGACGAGGTATTTGGTTTCCTGACTCTTTCATTCTTATTAATCAAACAGGGTTTCTGGAAAGAACATTTACGTGATAGACCATACCATATCAGGTAGACGAACTAACTTTTTATGAACCTCAGTAGGTTGTTGCATTTTTCATTCTTGATGTGCCTTGCTCCATCTGCAGTGCTCTGTACGTTGTTGACTTGGTGAAATTCCGAGAAACAGCGGCGGGAGATAATCTAAGAGTATTCTATGAGACGCTTAGCAAGGATCCAAACAGTTTGTCCAATCTAGATCAGGCAAGTTCTTCATTATGGTTATCTACATTTTCATAAGTTAAGGACTATACCCATTCTTTGATGGTTACACTATCTTCTGAAGTAGAATCTGTCGACCAGCTTTTGATGCAGCAGGAAAAACTAGTTACACTACTTGATTTCAACTTGAGAAAAGTTTTGCCGCTACCATCATTTGTTCTAAACAGTTTATTAGTGGGTTAACTTATTACTTAAGTTCGAGGTTTAAGCTTGATGGCATGACATTTTTTTTTTGTTTGTTTCAGGATCTTCCTAATTATGCACAACATACTGTTCCCATCTTTTCACTTCCCCAAGAGTGGTTGTGGTGTGAATCCTGGTGTGGAAACGCCACAAAATCGAAGGCCAGAACAATTGATCTTTGCAACAATCCCATGACAAAGGAACCAAAGCTTCAGGTAAATTGTGGCTTTTCCAAGTTTCCATAGAGAAATCTCATATCTAAGACAGGGATTAAGCATTATTTGTTGAATGTGGGGTGCTTATGCAGGGTGCGAGAAGAATTGTAACTGAATGGCCCAATCTTGATCTTGAGGCACGGAAATTCACAGCAAAAATCTTGGGTGAAGATGTGGAACTTAACGAGCCAGTAGCTGTTGCTGCTACAGACAAGCCTAATCCTCTTCTATCAAGTGACATCTCTGAAGATTCAGAACAAGACTTGGAATCTAAGGCAGAACTGTAACTGCAGGCTCCTGTGAAGAAAACAACAATCTTGGTTATCTTCAACTGATAGAGAAGATTTATAGTTTTGTAGTAACAGTTTCGTAGACATCTCAGCAAAACTAGACAGAAGATAAGGTCTTCTTCCCCATACGACATTAAAAGATTGATAAGTTTAGCTATGGGAGAAGTGATCAAACAAACTATATATAAACAATATGCAGGGGGATAATATCAGTATAATGTGATTTTAAATCAATAACAAACGTCAACATTACTACATTCCAATACTTGGAAGGGAATAAATAAGTACTAAATCATTTTTGGTTATGCATACCACTTGCTTCCCCAAACAGATCGTGAAGACTCGTCCAAAATCTCAAATTGGTTAATAACTAAACCAAACCCAACCATAGAAGAAAACCCAACCGAATTTCGAAAATTACATGGGTCGGTCAGTGTGTATAAAAGGCGCCGAGTGTTCTCGGACTAAAAGAAACCTTTGCACGGTTTTCAATTCTCGGGCGGTCGGATCCATCAGTCTCCATCTATCTACGTCGATTGACCCTTACAATTCTTTTAACTTCCCATCGATTTCTGAATACGTATAAAACTCTAGATTTCTTTCATTGATTCATTTACGAAAAAACTATTTGAGCTCGTTCATAAATGGAGGGTTCGTCGACGACAATAGCAAGGAAGACGTGGGAACTCGAAAACAATATCCTAACGGTAGACCCACCTGATTCAGCCTCTGATAGCATCTTTTACTACGACGACACTGCGCAGAGTAAGTTCCAGCAGGAGAAACCATGGGCAAACGATCCTCACTACTTCAAACGAGTCAGGATCTCAGCGCTTGCTCTTCTTAAGATGGTGGTCCATGCGCGTTCCGGTGGTACCATTGAAATCATGGGTCTTATGCAGGGCAAGACCGATGGTGATGCAATCATTGTTATGGATGCTTTTGCTTTGCCAGTGGAAGGAACTGAGACAAGGGTTAATGCTCAGGCTGATGCATACGAGTATATGGTCGAGTATTCACAGATCAACAAGCTCGTAAGTTAGATTAGATACTCTATTTCCTGCTTACTTTGATACCATATGGTTGCTTATTGTGAATACTTTACTATTAGCCAGAGTGTATCACTATTTAGATTGTGGAAGGATTCAGTGTGTGGATTTCTGCAATCTATAATTCGTTTGAGTTTGAGTTGAATGGTCTGCTCTAAGGATTTGCTCTGTTTGTATGGTACCTAAAGTATTCCAGGGTTTTAGAGATGCCTGTTTTTTGTGTGTTTCAGAACACGTCTTGTTTCTTTGTTTTGATGGCTAAAGATATGAATTTTGCACCCTGCTGGGGTGTAACTCGTCTAATGTATACAATGGGGTTTAAGAAGCTTCAAAGTTCTGAATTTTTTGGTTACCTTTTTAAGTTTCTACTTGTCATAAGTGTTTGATAGATAATGATTTAAACCTGACATATAAGGCGGGACGGTTGGAGAATGTTGTTGGATGGTATCACTCCCACCCTGGATATGGATGCTGGCTCTCGGGTATTGACGTATCTACTCAGAGGCTTAACCAACAGTACCAGGAGCCATTTTTGGCTGTTGTTATTGATCCCACAAGGACTGTTTCAGCTGGTAAGGTTGAAATTGGAGCGTTTAGAACATATTCAGAAGGATATAAGCCTCCAGATGAACCTGTTTCTGAGTATCAAACTATTCCACTTAATAAGATCGAGGACTTTGGTGTTCACTGCAAACAGGTACATACTTGTCTCATCATTTTCTTGATTTTCTCACTGAAACCTCCCAACATGATGTGTTTGACTTTTGATTTGGCAGTATTATTCGTTGGATATCTCTTATTTCAAGTCATCTCTAGATAGTCACCTTCTGGATCTCCTATGGAACAAGTACTGGGTAAACACCCTTTCTTCTTCCCCTCTGCTGGGCAATGGAGAGTATGTTGCTGGACAAATATCAGACTTGGGTAAACTCGTGGATATGGCCTGATAGTTTTTCGCTCTCACCTTTTCTTGTAGTCATAATCTGCACTATAGCTAATGTGTTCTAATCATTTCATAATATTACTACTGAAGCTGAGAAGCTTGAGCAAGCCGAGAATCACCTGATTCATTCTCGCTTTGGAGGAATAGTGCCATCATCTCTACATAGGAAAAAAGAGGTACTTGTAAGCGGTTCACTAAAGCTCTACTTCTCTCACCCCACTTGCCTTCGATTTATCTTATCTAGAACTTGTACCTCAGGCTGATTAAGAAGCACCATCAACATCAAGCTGCTAAGATGATAGTACTTCAACTTTTTTGTTATCGGAGAAAGTTTTGTTGAAATTTGGATAGACTATATAATTTTGGAGGATGTTAATGTGTGTTGTGTATAGTCGAAAGTAACATTAATCCATCTATTTATGTCTCGCCACTTATATATCTCACTTGTGTGTTTTGGATAACTTTCAGGATGAGTCTCAACTAACTAAGATAACTCGGGATGGCTCAAAGATAACCGTCGAGCAGATACATGGACTTATGTCCCAGGTGAGTAATAATCTAAAACGTAATGGTGTTATATTTACTCTTAAGGTTCATAAATCTGAGACTTACAGACTCAAATCCATCAAATGATGTTTAGGTGATCAAAGATGTATTGTTCAATTCGGTTCGTCAGTCCAATAAATCTTTCACTGACTCCTCGGATCCAGAGCCCATGATTACATCTTGAAGTTGTTCTTCTTTTGGTTTATAGTTTTGAGTTTGACACACCGTTTGTTATTTATCTGTACTTGCCAATTTCCTTTTCATTTCTGTTGTGTATAAGTAAGAATGTAAGGGAAATGAATGATAATGAACAAAATGGAATAATATAGGCGAAGATTTGCCCCTTAAGGAATTGTCGACATGGTTTGATAGAATTGGAAAAATAAATAAATAAATGAGAAAAAGACATAATAAAAGATGAAACGAGAAAGCAATAATTTAATAAGACTGGTGTTTTGTTACCGTACGCCTCTCCAAAAGCTTCCTCAGCTACAGAAATGGTGCAGATGCTCGGAGGTGTTAAGAGAGTGAAAATTTCATCTCCAACTCCAGATTTTCCCGTCGTTCGTCGGCGTTACTCTTTCGCAAGAAATTATTCTTCTAATCGAAAGCTAAGACTTCGAATTGTTGCCCAAAAATGGAAATTGAACGACATCGATCCAAGTAAGATCTCCCTCTTCGAATTTGCTTTCTTTTATGAGTTTTGTACTTAACAACACCTCTGGAAAACAGCTGCCAGGATTGATTGTTAAGTTTTAAGTTTTTGGTTTTCTTCTCTAACAGGTACTGTGCAAGAACGATTTAGTCGGTGGGTGTCTAAATCCCAGAAACTTTTGAGCGACGTAACCTCTCCGCTGACCAAAAAGAGTCAGAGTCTCAAAATCGATCTTGAGGATCAACATGATTTCGAAGACCTGGAGGAACTTCTCACAGTCGAACAAACAGTTCGAAGCGATACACCCAAAGGATCTCTTTCTTTTGACGCTATTATCTCTATCGAGCAGTTTAGCAGGTGAATCCATATAACCAACATAATGATTTGAATCATCCTCATTTTTGGTTGTTCTAAAGTGAAAATTAAGTGTTTGTAGAAAATATATTTATTTTTCGTTGACCCTTTTTATGCAGGATGAATGGAGTTACTGGGAAGAAAATGCAGGATATATTTGAAACACTTGTTCGTCCAGCTTTATCTACCGATGCCCGATGCCTTGTGGAATACTGCTGTTTCAGATTTTTATCGACGGATAGCTCGGAATTCCATCCATGTCTCAAGGTATTTACAAACTTGGAAGCTTCGCACTTACTCTTTTAAGTTTTTTTTTTTGGTGTTGGAGATAAAGAGTCTCGAAAACCAAAAACAAAACAAATATCTGATAACGTCCGCAAAGACCTCTTACATTGTCTATTGGTTTCTGACCCATTGAAACTTATCTTCTAATAGGAACCTGCATTTCAGAGGCTAATTTTCATCACAATGCTTGCGTGGGAAAATCCATACTGTAAAGAACGAAGTGCACGCAATTATGCTTCAGAGAAACCTTCTTTTCAGGTACTTAGACGTCCGTGGCTTTTAGCTTATATGATGAAAGAAGTTCTTCAATCTAAAATTTAATCTCGTAGTGCTCTGAAGGTTGATAGTGGTAAGAGTAGACACAAACAAAGTGTATATCAGATAGTATTCTGCTCTTCTGGAAACTATGACCAAAATGCTGGGGTAACATATCAGTACTGATGAAAGGTTATCGCTGTTGAAGGGACGGTTTGTCGGAGAAGAGGCATTTGTTCGTATTGCTCCAGCAATTTCAGGTTTGGCTGATAGGGCTACAGTACATAACCTTTTCAAGGCTCTAGCCACTGCCAGTGATCAACAAGGCATTTCTTTGGAGATTTGGCTAGCTTACATCCAGGAACTTGTCAAGTGAGTACACTACTGGTTTCAGATAGTGAACTCTGAACCTTTAGGCTAGCTCCCATCTGATATTTTTTGCATTCAATAATATCATGAGTATGTAAACACTATAGGGTTTAAATCTGTAGTGTTCCTTTTAAAATAGCTTTTCATTAAAAGTTAATGGACTCAATATTGCTTTTCAAGCTGAATATCTATCTTTTGGTGCTAGTAGAGTTTAAATGTATGTTAGAAATATGGAATGAGTTGAGAAAGAATTCTCCCCCGAAAAAACCACATTAACTTAGATTTTTGCATAAATAAACATGGACCCAATGTTGTTTTCCTAGCTGAGTATATTTGCATTGTCAGAACAGAGTACACGAAGGACGGAAGTCACACAAGACTACAGAATTTCCCCAGCTGTCATCGGAGAGACTTTTATGCATAGCTGCAAACAGGAAAGGACCTGTTTTAAAGTGGGAGAATAACGTTGCATGGCCTGGAAAACTGACAATAACTGACAAAGCTCTCTATTATCAGGTATGTGTAGGTTCATTTTCTAAGTCCCTTGGGAATGAGCATGCCAACAATATTTGCTATTTGCTTTTACAAATGAATTGGCGATCATAGTTTTACAGATTCCCTGCATGGATATCCAACGTTAGGTAGAATTGTCAGTTGTTTAATTTGACACTGTGTCACCCATCTCCTATTATAGGGCTGCTCTTATGGTGAAGAAGTAAGAACGCTTCCCATAGAAATGCTCTTTGTTTTGTAAAACGTCTTAACTATTTTCATATTCAGCCAGTTGACATAAAGGGAAGCAAAGGGGTCTTGAGACTTGATCTGTCAGGGGAAAAGTCAACTGTGGAGAAAACAAAAGTGGGGCCTCTGGGGTACTCCCTATTTGATTCGGCAGTTTCTGTTTCATCTGGCCCTGGGTGAGTTCTTATGGTCATGTAACTTATGTGGTTCTGATCCTTCCTTAGGGTGCCATATGTCTGCTTGGATGTTTTACTTATATGCGAACCTGTAAAATGTTCTTTTAGGTTAGCCACTTGGGTTCTGGAGTTCGTTGACCTAGGAGGTGAACTGAGACGAGATGTTTGGCATGCACTTATTTGTGAAGTTATAGCCTTGCACACATTTCTACGAGAATATGGGCCCGAAGAAAATGATAAATCAGTGTATCAGGTGTTTGGTGCAAAAAAAGGTAAGGAAAAGGCAATTGCAAGTGCATCTAACTGTATTGCAAGACTTCAAGCTCTTCAATATATGCGGAGTTTGCCAGATGATCCGATCAAACTAGTTCAGTTCTCTTTTCTTCAACAAGTAGCTTATGGTGACATCGTGTGCCAAACATTAGCTGTAAATTTTTGGGGTGGACCGTTATTGACCAAAGTTGTAAACACGGTCTACAAACAAGGTAAAATGACCAGGGCTTCCGGAGAGTCCTATGAAAGTTTTGATAATGCGTCTGATCTAGATGGAAGTATCTACTTGAAAAGGTGGATGAGATCTCCATCCTGGGATTCATCTGCGTCCATTAACTTCTGGAGAAACTCTTCTCTAAGACAAGGCCTAGTTCTGAGCAAACACCTTGCAGTTGCTGATCTCACACTTGTAGAGAGAGCAGCAGAAACATGCAGACAAAAATATAAGGTGGTAGAAAAAACTCAAGCAACTATTGATGCTGCAACCATCAAAGGGATACCTAGTAACATTGATCTTTTTAAGGTAATTGATGCTGCTACAAACATTGTTTCGGTGTGTTGCTTATTCTTCATGTTTAGACGACTTTCAAGTCCTGTGTGCAATGCACTCAGTACTTGTGGTATTTTTCACTATCTTCCAAATTGTAATTGCAAAAGTAAAATTAGTAGACCGTAGTGACTTAACTTTGTCGCCTTCTTATATTTTTCACTCCTAGGAACTCATTCTACCACTGAGTATAACTGCCACAAAGTTTGAGGAACTCAGGCGCTGGGAGGAGCCTTGCATGACAGTCTCTTTTCTTGCATTTGCATCAGTGATAATCTTCAGGTTGGTTCACACCCAAATATGTAACCTAGGTGATATCATGTTTCCCATGCACGTTGCTATCAGAATGATTCTAATGTTTAAGACTTTGAGTCGCATGCAGAGAAATCATATTTATATTGCTGGTTTAGGTGGAATATTGCTATATTCTACTGCTGCTTATTAATAATCTGATACCATTGAGGGTACTTGTCTGCGTCTCAGGAACCTTTTGCAGTACGTTTTTCCTGTGTCGTTGATGTTCTTGGCAACTGGGATGCTTACGTTGAAGGGACTCCGACGACAAGGCCGGCTTGGAAGATTGTTTGGAATAGTTACTATTCGAGATCAGCCATCTTCAAATACCATTCAAAAAATTATTGCTGTCAAAGACGCCATGCAAAACCTGGAGAGCTATCTCCAAAAGGTGAATGTCGTGCTTCTAAAACTACGGACAATCGTACTCTCTGGTCATCCTCAGGTATATTTTATTCACTGGACCATATTTTACCATTGATAATGGTCTTGACAGACAGGTTACTATTATTTGTTGTTATATAACCTGGTTAGACGATTCAAATCTCTTGTCAGGTAACTACGGAAGTAGCACTGTGTTTGCTATCTATTGCAACGGTTCTAGTCATTGTCCCTTTCAAGTACGTTCTGGCTTTTGTTCTCTTCGATCAATTTACTCGGGAGCTCGAGTTCCGGATAGAAATGGTGAAGAAATTTAAAGCTTTCTTACAAGAACGTTGGGAGATGGTACCAGCAGCTCCTGTCCTTGTTTTACCGTTTGTAAATGAAGAATCTACACAGGCGACTCAGGAAAACAAACAGTTCAAAAATCAAACACAAAGAGATGGTTCATAGAAAATGGCAAATTGTAAAACTTAGTGACATTTGTATGTATTAGATATACTAGTTGCTAAAATAGCACAAAACTAGGAAGAACAAATATCAAATGTAGTTGACAATGATTCTCTGGTTATTGAATGTATATGATAAGTGCAGGGCCCTGTAGATAGTTATCAGTGTTTCTCTCTTAACTCAGTAGAATATTTAATCGCCCTTCAACAAGTAAAATCCTTCATATTTCTTGTTCTTGATCTCCAAACATTTGTCAGCCTTCAGAAATATAATATGATTAGTGTGGAAACTTTTTCCGTTATAGTCTCAGATAAACTTGTGCTCACAATTATCTTCATCTATATCTGACTGCATCATGGTCATGTCTCTTTGCGTATGCAATTTTAGTCTCTTGTATGATGCATGATGCAAGCATTGACTCGCTGACATGCAAGAAGCCGAAATGAGAAACAGAGCCGTTACAAATGAAATCAGAAAATCCGGAAGATAACTCCCATTTGTCACATGCAGCATGTTTTGCTGAGAGCCTTTATATAACAATCTTTCGATATTAACAAGCTAAATCAAATGAGCACAAACGGAAAGAAGATGAAAGTTCAAATTGGAAGATATGTGTTGATGCTTGCCGTGACGGCGTCTGTTATATTACAGCAGACTGAGTTGGTGACGGGACAAGGTAGAGTTCCAGCTATGTTTGTGTTCGGAGACTCATTGGTTGATGTTGGAAACAACAACTATCTAGCATCCGTAGCTCGAGCCAATTACCTCCCTTATGGCATCGACTTGAGCTTCCGTCCTACTGGCAGGTTTAGCAACGGCTTGACTTTTATTGATCTGCTCGGTAAGATTTTAGATATACTTTCATTTTATCAAGATTCATGTTTGTTTAAGTATCATCTTATCTTACTGAAAACACACAAATCTGTTCCATAAGAACAGCTCAGTTGTTAGGAATTCCTTCGCCCCCTGCCTTTGCGGATCCAACCACATCAGGCAATAGAATTCTCCAAGGAGTTAATTACGCGTCTGCAGCTGCTGGCATCCTCGATGAATCAGGCCAACACTATGTATTATTTTCTTCTTTTGTTTTGTGTCCTTACATGATAGCGTAAATTGGATAGAAAATGATGGTTTAGCCTGCAGGGGGCAAGATTCAGCCTGAGCCAGCAAGTGGTGAACCTAGAGACGACACTAAGCCAATTGAGAACGATGATGAGTCCCCAAAACTTTACTGATTACTTGGCAAGATCGCTTGTGGTTCTAGTTTTTGGAAGCAATGACTATATCAACAACTACCTCATGCCTACTCTCTACGCCTCCAGCCTTAGATACAGACCGCCTGAGTTCGCCAACCTACTTCTCAATCAATATGCTCGCCAACTTCTTGTAAGTTAACATCAAATCTTCAGATGGTATTATCTTTTAATCAAATCATATGTTAATCTTTTGAATCTATGTATAGACTCTGTACAGCCTAGGTCTGAGGAAAATATTTATACCTGGGATAGCACCACTAGGCTGCATACCAAACCAACGAGCCACAGGTGTTGCACCACCTGGGAGATGCGTTGATAGCGTGAACCAGATTCTAGGCACATTTAATCAAGGGCTAAGATCACTTGTTGACCAGCTGAACCAACGATCACCTGGTGCAATATATGTATATGGCAACACTTACGGCGCAATTGGTGACATCTTAAACAACCCAACTGCGTATGGTAAACTTACTTTTGGATTATATGGCTTTTACTTTCCATCTAGGCTTTCTAGTTTGATTAACCAGGTTTTATATGGTACAGGATTCAGCGTCGTTGACAGGGCATGTTGCGGGATTGGGAGAAACCAAGGACAAATCACATGTCTACCATTTCAGAATCCTTGTTCAAACAGGAATCAGTATGTCTTTTGGGATGCATTCCATCCTACACAGACTGCTAACTCCATTCTGGCTAGACGAGCTTTCTATGGCCCACCTTCCGACGCATATCCTGTCAACGTCCAACAGATGACTTTCCTTCACTAGTGTTTTTCTTGTGTTTCTCAGACTCAAAGTTGTATGTTATGTGATGGTTTAACCTGTCTATCAAGCTTAAACAGAAATGCTTATACCACACAATACCATATGCGCCAATGAAAAGGCATATGCCGCAGTAATAGAAGTCTAAGTGAGGACATGTTGATTTAAAAAACAGAGCATGCCGAGTTTCATGTGCACCAAAATACAGAAAAAGGAACACATGCATTGTTAATACACTCTGTTCCTACGGTTCCATCAGTTCATTTATCCCACTCCAGCTCTAATTGATGTGGATCCGTCTTTAGATGTGAAGTAAACCCATGTGCTGCAGTGCCACCTTGACCTGTTAATCGATCCCAGCCCATGATGTGTGGAAGGGCAAACTGCACAAAATACAAAATCTGGTGAAAAAAACAACCGCAAATACTCAAATAGCCCATCGTAATATATATATATATATATATATATTTGATCTGAGATTCATGTGCTAAACTCACAGAATTTCAATGCTCTTTGTTTGTGGGCTCTTAAACTGATATAGCAGTACTAGAACAAAAAAAGCAGAGTTAAGATCATATCTTACACTAAAAGCTGTCTTCATTACTGCAAATTCAGCTGTTGTGACAGGAACCACAAAACGGTCATTGGTTTTGAGGATGCTATTGGTAACGCCTACAATCAAAGTGTAGAAGGTAAGCTTATACAGCATTTATATGTCAGAAGGAAATCTATTCCATGCGGACGCTAGTATCGCCTTATTACCAAACTTATACAAATGCAAGATTCTAAATATACTTATCAGAAAGCTCCCATATTTGAGTAGGATACAGACTGACGATCTATCACAAGTTATATTAATTTGTCAGAAGTCTTACTCAATGAGATGAAGTAGCCGCTACCATCTGCGTGTGGCTTAATTGACAATGACTTCCTAACTTGACCAGAATTACTGAGGATTTAAAGACATGAGCATGTCAGAACATGAAACTGCTGAGTGAAAAAGGCAAACCAGCATTAAAATCATGTGTTGAAGCAAAGAAACCTTGATTTCATGGAAGGGTCATGGAAAAACTCAGAGCTGTCATTCGAACCCATGCTGATCAAGGATCCGACTTCCGTAGGTGACAAAGCAAACATCTGCAACAATGTAGCAAACAAAATCAACTATCAGACACGAGTGAATGTATAGAGGGAGAGAGAGAAGAAAGAGAGCACAAGATCAAAACCTGTTTCTTTCCCCAATCGTACTTACGCTCACCGATAGCAGGCATAAAAGTCATCATCAAGGTTCCACGACGCTCTATCCGAAGATTTCCCGACTAAAAAATTGTGTGCCCAAAATGAAAATACATAAAAATAAAACTTAAAAAAGGAAAGAAAAAGAATGGACTTTATCTGGCATACATTGATTTGGGTGAAACTGGGGAGAACAGGTTCAACAGAGAGAGCAGCTTTTCCCTTGAAGATGGCATAAGGTGCGAACACTCGACCACTAGGTTTTGCAGCATCTTTGAATTAAACAAACAGATTAGGCTAAAACTCCAAACCGACGAAACAGAACAAAGGAAGTGCTTACCATTTCCAGGAAAAACACGTCCAGGTGTAGAAGAATCTACCCTGCTTGCAAAACCACGCAACGTCGAAGCTTTAACTTTCTCTTCCAAAACTGGTTTACTTTGGTGGTACAGGCTCCTGCATCAAACCCAGAGAGTCCATTTTGAGAGAGCTGGTTCAAAATTCTAAGTTTCTCGAGAAAAATACGAGAAATTAGAGTAACCTGGAGAGGAAAGTGCGAGCTCGCTTCATCATTTCTGCAACAGTTCTGAAAGAAACGAGTATAAACGTCCCTTGAGAGGTTATTACGATTTATCAAAACGGGTTTTATCCATATAAAACGGGCGACCCATGTTATTTGGTCTTTTATGGCCCAATGGGTTTCCTTGTTGAATGGAAATAATTAGATGAGAGAAGACGAATCTAGGAATGCTGAGGCTGAAGAAGGAAGACTCCAAATGTATGGCGGACTCGAACTGATTTCGGACTTCGAAGGTAGATCTTTCGGGCATTTTGATCTCCTAATCCTCAGAACTGAAAGGATCTTTCGAATGTTTATTTCTTACGAATATTTGCATTGCAAATTGTTTGGATAGGTTGAGGGATCGAGCATTTTTATTCCACAGGCAACATGTCCGACATAACCATTGCCACACTGGTAAGCTTGCACTTCGTTTTCGTTTCTCTTGCTCTCATTTTTGTATTTTGGGTACCAAGCCTTTCGGGATCATCTAGCCTTATTCATGGATCCTGTATGATTGTTTCACTTCTTTTGTGGGTTTGGTCTCTCATCGAAGTTTGTGTCTAATTCTCCTAAGTCTTCTATATAAAATCATAGGGCCAAGCTATGGGGGACTTCAGTAATCCTGAGAAACTTGGATTTGATTTAGGAGCATTTGTTGGAGACTTGGCTTTTGAAGAGGATTCAGGCAGGTAACATTTTGATGTATTTCTGTTTACCTTAATTTCGAGTCGGAATATGCTTTTGCTTCTCTCTATTGTTTTGATTAGAATGTTCTCCTTTGGTTTTGTACTTAATCAAATCGACATTGCTCTTTTCAATTTGATTTGTTGGGCAGTGAGGATATATCATTAGAAGGGCTTCAACAAGAACTAGAAGAATGTGAAAGTGATGAGGTAAGCTATTTACAGAACTGAGTTAAAACTCTTAAAGTTGAAAAGTGAAGCTCTTCGGCTGTCTTTCCCTCCATTTCGACTCTCTTATGAGTTTCTCTATAGTTGGATCAATCATAGATTTTTAGATTCAAGGATATAATGCCCTCTCTATGTGTTTGTGTGTCAGCTCAGGTTGTTGCCAATATACTGTCCAGTGGTGCCAAACTTAGAGAATATGCAAAAGGGGTAGAAAACAATCTGCGAAAAGTTGAATTGGATTCAATTCAGGTTGCGATTCTTACCTGTGATACATTATGGCACTTGTAACTTTCTACTCTTCCATCTACAAGTTTTGAAATTTCTTCAGTCTTGTAAGTAGCATACTTAGATGCTTTACCTTCCAATACCCAGGATTACATAAAAGAAAGCGATAACCTAGTCTCACTTCACGATCAAATTCGTGACTGTGACGGTATCTTGTCACAAATGGAAACTCTCCTTAGTGGATTTCAGGTATACAAATATCTGTTTATATAATTTGTGTATATATCTATTTCCTCATTCTGAATTTTGCTTAAGCAAAAGAATTTAAGAACCTTGAAATAGCAACTTATTTTACTCGTGTCTAAGTGCAGTCTTTGCTTCTTACTTTTCCTTCAGGAAGAGATTGGTTCTATAAGTTCAGACATAAAGATTCTCCAGGAAAAGTCAATGGACATGGGTTTGAGACTGAAAAATCGCAGGGTAATGCCAATGTGAAACCACTATTAGTATTGTTTCTTGCTGCTTCAACCTGTGTGGTATTTGTTATGTGCGTTGCTCATCCAAATGAGCTCTCCTCTTTTAACAGGTGGCTGAATCAAAGCTGGCTAAATTTGTCGAAGACATTATAGTGCCACCAAAGATGATAGATGTTATTGTTGATGGAGAGGTATTTTGCGAATTCCCGCTTTTTATGTAGCTTTGGTAAGGTGTGGGATTTTAGGGATCTTTTCATGTCTTGTACGTGTTCATTTTTTTCTTTTTCTTTAGTTTCTGGTGCATATGCTGTACTCTGACAAACGTAGGAATTATAGAAAAACAACATTTCTTGGTTAAGCTGAGTGTCACGATGTGCAATGTGAGAACTGGAATTTTGTATATTATCCTTTTTTGGTTTTACACCATGTATTCTGTTCAGTGGCTTGTCCTTTGAGTACGTTTTTGTAAAGATGTAGGGGTGCATTTAGGCCTATGATGGATTGCTGAATATTTATAAATGTATTCTGATAGTCCTATTATTTTCCTTGTTTAAGGTGAATGAAGAGTATATGAAAACACTTGAAATTCTGAGCAAGAAGCTAAAATTTGTAGAAGCAGATCCAGCGGTTAAAAGTTCCAAAGCATTAAAAGATGTAGAACCTGAGCTTGAAAAGCTACGACAAAAAGCTATTTCCAAGGTTATTGATCTAATTTCTCTGTTACCTGATACTGAACAAATATATATTTCTGTTATACTTCTGGCTTCTTCTATGATATTGCTGAAAGGAGTGTGACAGCTTCATACGGTTACGTATTTATTGATTCAAAACAGACATTAGATACATACATCTCTAATTGCTGTTAACTTGTGGATTAGAAATACTGAAAAAGCTAACGTCCTGGCATAACCCACTTATTTTCTACGACATTGAGATGAGATTAGCTATCTGAATCATTGTTCTTCCCTCTAAAAGATTTTATGGCAAGGAAAAAGTTTCCATCTGGCATAAGCTTGATGAATTTTCAGTACTGTATTAAGTCCAAGTCGTCTTTGTTTGTTCTCTTCCAATGCTGAAAGGACATGCACGCCGACAAAGCGTTCTAAATCTGTTCTCATGCAATAGGTTTATTCTCATTTTACAGGTGTATGATTTTATCGTCCAGAAGCTTATAGCCTTGAGGAAACCCAAAACAAACATTCAGATACTTCAACAGAGTGTGTTATTAAAGTACAAGTGAGTTATGCTCTCTAAGCCTCTTTACTTGGTTGTACGTGGTGAACCTACTATTGAACAACATTTCCGGTCTTGCATGTAGCATAATTGTGTATGTGGTCAGCACCTTGCAGTGATTTCGTTAGTTATCTTGCATGTATGTCTGATGTTGGCAGAGATTTTTTAAATCACGTGTACACGATATGATATTATCTTTCTTCATATATGATATTATTTTTCTTCTACAGTAAATTTATTTGCATCAATAATTTATTTGCCAATTACCTCTTAACTATAGGTATATCATCTCCTTCCTCAAAGAACATGGAAAAGAAGTATTTATGGATGTCCGTGCTGCATACATGGATACCATGAACAAGGTGACATCCTTTATCTTGCTTGATTATTGGCGCCATGCTGCAACTCTTTTATATACTCTTTGTCGGATGAAGATGGGATAAAAGATAGATATGTCTTAAGCTAATGCCTACAACTATAATGTAGTGAATACAACATCCTATTCCATGTTACATGCAAATAGTTTTATTCTTGTATACAGTTTCATAAGTCTTTTGTCTCGCTAGAGTTAGAAATCTTAGTGTTTTCTTTGTTGATTCAGCTGTGATGATTAAATGATGTATGCGGGTTAGATAAAAAGAAGTTGTATATTATCTTAGGCTTTCAGTTGTTGTTATACCTAACATTTTGTGAGATCGGTTTCAGGTGTTAAGTGCACATTTTCGTGCTTATATTCAAGCACTTGAAAAACTTCAGTTAGATATAGCTACAGCAAGTGACTTGATTGGGGTGGAGACTAGAAGCACCGGCCTCTTCTCAAGAGCTAGGGAGCCACTAAAGAACCGTTCTGCCGTTTTTGCTTTGGGTGAGAGGATAAAGATTATAAAGGTAAGCATTATTAAGTGATTAGCATTTTCTTGTTGGATTTTTGACGAATAGATTGAGTTACTCTACTGATATTTTTATTTACGAGATGGTATCATGTGCGTGTATTTACAGAAAAAAAAAAAAAAGATAATTTAATCACTGGTTTTGTTTTCGAGTGTGCACCGTTTGTTCCTTTTATGAGTGCCCGCTATGGTTTTTGGTGTTTGGTTCTAGAGTATAGAAATCAAATCTCATTTTGTTTAGTTCGGTATATTATAATTTTAATTTTTGAGCGATACATATCCTTAATTCAAGGCTCCTCAAACAGGTGTAAGTTTCAATTTGTATTATTATTATTATTTTTTTCTCATTTTCAGTTTGGGCTTAGTTTGGTTTAGTATTAATCTGGTTTTTCTTGTATAGAAGACGTAACATCCAAAATTTGTTTGGTTTAACCGAATTAGTTACTCCTACTTTCATTGGACCTTTTCTCTTTTTATTGTAGTTGAATTGAAGGTATTATATCTTAAAAGTTTGTTAAAAGACTAAGTTTCAGTATGTCCGCTGTAGGAAATTGATCAACCTGCATTGATCCCACACATAGCCGAAGCCAGCTCTCTCAAGTATCCTTATGAAGTTCTCTTCAGGAGCCTGCACAAGCTACTAATGGATACGGCTACCTCTGAGTTCTGTTGATTCTTCCCCTTTTTTCTGTTTGTGTTATTGTTGCTCATGACTCAACCCCCTGGTTAATGTCATTTGTTTACTTTTTAACAGGTATATATTTTGTGATGATTTCTTTGGTGAAGAGTCCATATTTTATGAAATTTTTGCGGGTAATTTCTAATTTGTATTACTTTTGCTAAACCAAACCCGTTTTAGCTGTTTAAAAGTACATCATGTAGAACTCCTTCTAACATAGTTAGAATAGTTGTTACAAACTTGATATGGTGTTGAGCAGCGAGCAAGAATTATCTTGTCTGCTACTGGATAGAAAGCTGAATCCATTCTATTATACAATGATACGATGATAGTAATTATTGGATAAATTGTAAATTCTCTATGGTACAGGTCCTTTTTCTGTCATTGATGAGCACTTTAATCGCGTTCTTTCAAACTGTTTTGATGCAATCGGTCTGATGCTTATGATTCGCATTATACACCACCACCAGGTATTAACTATGACCCAGTTACTAGTTATGTGTGTTTTAGTGAATCTCTCGTAATCAGGCAATGTAGTTAGCATCCGTTTTGCATTTCTAGTTGAATTCGTATGTGAGAGTGCATTAGAAATTAGTATATCACTTAGCATTGCAAGGAGAGCCTTAATGTCTTGCAACTAAAGATTCAGGTATACAGTCTCTTAGGATAGATGTCTCTGTATTACATAACTTCAATTTGTCCACATGGGTGTTCCACGACCAGTTTTTATTTTGCCTCAACAGTATGATAATATAGTATATAGCTTATATATTATTAATTTTCGTGATCCCAGGCTTTTGCAAGGGTAATGATGGTTTATTTTCCACTAAGTATTTTAAGCAATGCTCAAGTTATCACTTCTTCTTTAAATGCTCATTTGCCACTTTTTTACAGCTTATCATGTCTCGCCGTGGAATTCCATGCCTGGATTCATATCTTGACAAGGTTCATAACTCCTCATCTCTTTTAGTCTCTGATCTACTCTTAAGAATATATAACTTGCAGTTAAAGCACAAAAAAAAAGATGTTTATATCATTTTGAGCTGCTCTTTAAAATATATAAGTTGCTTATCTGTAGCTGTTTTTACTTGTCACGTATGTTTTCTTTCTGTTATAACTTTGAATGTCTTATATAGGTTTCAGATATAAGTCATACATGCAGCGAAAATTGATTCCTTGGCTTTCGTATTCCTCTCTCAGTGATTTTTTTGCACTTTACAAATTGAGCAGGTTAATATTTCTTTGTGGCCTCGTTTCAAGATGGTGTTCGACTCGCATATCAGCAGTTTGCGAGATGCAAACATAAAAACATTATGGGAAGATGATGTTCATCCTCATTATGTCATGAGGCGTTATGCTGAATTTACTGCTTCATTTATTCACCTGAATGTTGAGTATGGAGATGGACAGGTTCGTTATCAGCATACCCTTTGTCTCTAATGATGTATTCCTAAAGCTTATCACTCAAAGCGCTTGGCATTGTCTATGAAACTCTGCAGCTTGATATAAATTTGGAGCGTTTAAGAATGGCTGTAGATGGCTTGATTCTAAAGCTTGCAAAGTTGTTCCCAAGGCCGAAGCAGCAAATTGTGTTTCTCGTTAATAACTACGATATGACAATTGCGGTGCTAAAGGTCAGTTAAATCTTCGGGCGTTTCATGTTAAGTGCACCCATGTAGACTGGTTTTTCTTGGTTTAGAATGCCTTTCTCAGTCAGTCAGAATATTCGAATCACTAAAACTTTCATATCGGTTATGTTTTACCTGACAAAAGAATCTGTTTTTGATCACCGTCCTGTATTTTAGGAAGCTGGACCAGAAGGTGGGAAAATTCAAATGCATTTTGAGGAATTGCTAAAGAACAACACTTCGTTATTTGTGGTAAGGGCCCATGTTGCAGTTTTGATTCATTAACATTTCGAGGTCACGTTGCTATTTATAATTGGCTTCAAGGTTATGCTCAAGCATGGCTTTGTAGTAAGCGGATACTTAACTTTGAAGTCAACTTAGCCTCCTTCAATTTTCTAGGATGGTGATGTTTGTTTCAAGATAAACAAAGACCATATCTAGATAGTTGTGTCCCCTAATTACTAATTTTGCCTTTTTCATCACGCAGGAAGAATTGTTGATGGAGCATTTCAGCGATTTAATCAAATTTGTGAAAAGTCGAGCCTGTGAGCAACTTCTTTCTTTCTTTGTTCTCCCTCGTACTCATCATATGTTAAGTCAAATAACCACTAAACTGTAAAATATGTAGCAGCTGAGGATTCAAGTTCAAATCCTGAGAGGTCTATTACAGTTGCTGAAGTAGAGCCATTGGTGAAGGACTTTGGAAGCAGATGGAAGACAGCCATAGAAATGATGCACAAAGATATCATAACTTCCTTTAGTAATTTTTTATGTGGTATGGAGATCTTGAGAGCTGCATTGACACAACTTTTACTCTACTACACAAGACTCACAGACAGCATCAAGAAGATGGATGGTGGATCTGCTCTGAACAAGGACCTTGTCTCCATTCAATCTATTATGTTTGAGATCAGGAAATACTCCAAGACTTTCTAAAAGATAACATATGTGACTGCTTATGAAGAATATCCTGTCAACTCCTTATAAGTGAATCTAAACAAAGAATTATGGGTTATGGTGTATAATTGAAACAAGTAGAGAATTTCTCAAAATATCTTTTGCGTCTAATATCCCATTTGAGTCATTGTATCTTTTTACAGTTGCAACTTACAGTTAAGTATATGCAACAAACAGTCTTCTGAGGCTCATTTTGATTCAAATTCTAAAACGGTCCCCAGTCAGAACACCAATTACATTTATATTGAAATGGTAAAAGACGAGCCATTACAGAGCATCCTCGTGATAAAGATGAAGCCCTAACCCAAATCTTGCACATGCACGACGAAATGCCATTGCTTCAGCCTTTTGCACAGCATCACCATAGCCTTTGTCATCAACAGACGTGGTTCCAGTTGATTCCCTAAATATCTTCACAACACAAAGAATACGATTAGTAAGCAGCAGATGATTTTATCTTAACAAGCAATACAATGAACATATAATGAACTTCCGAAAGTATGCAAGAAAGTAAATCACTAGCATTTGGTACTAACGAAAACGGGTGAAACCTCCCTATACATAAGTAAGCTATCATCTCTAAGGTTTATAAGTACTGATAACAGGAGTTGATATTTCTCCAAAGTTGGTAAAACATACACTATCTAAGCTGTATTGACTGGACGGATTTCTTTACATCCATCGGAGAAGTCAAATGTACTCAAACAAAAAGAGAAAGAGTTTTCTAGCTTTGCAGCTTCTCGGACAAGAAGGTAACGAACTCTAGCAGAGACCTCCTAGGATAAAGGCTAGCCAAATCTAGCTTAACAGTGAAATAAGAGGGAGAGAAAGACCTCAGCATCAGTGCCATAGAGGGTAACGCGATAAGCAACAGTGACAGTATTACCATCTGGAGAGTAAGTGATACTTC
This sequence comes from Lepidium aucheri, assembly GCA_900406435.1. Lineage (NCBI taxonomy): Eukaryota > Viridiplantae > Streptophyta > Magnoliopsida > Brassicales > Brassicaceae > Lepidium > Lepidium aucheri. The sequence continues at coordinate 3,702 of OVBA01001729.1, read as the reverse complement.
GAACTTCTCCTGACCATTCTGAAAACAGAGAATCACAAACAAGATGTCAAAATCTAAAGCCCAACATAAAAGCAAGAAACGGAGCTCTCAGATCGAGGGGTTAAACAGACCTGGAGCATGCATATTCATGATCCGATTAACAATGTGCCTGAGGATCAACACAAGGAGTTATAAGGATGACCCAAAAAGGGAAAATACAGTCTCTCGAAACTTCATTAAGAACCCTAAACCCTACAGAGAAAGAAAGAGACTTAGAGACATACCAGGGGATGTATTTCATAGAAAACCCATCTTCGACTCGGGTTCGAATGACGGAATCTGGAACCTTTTTGTTAAGCTCCTTGAGAATCTCCGCGAGAGGTCTACTTATTCCGGAAGTTGGATCGTCGTCCTCAGGTAAAGGAGAGAAACGACGAAGGCCCTTCCTCACTTCCCATGACCATCCCCTCGATACAGTAGCTGCTCCATTCCTCAACGTACAGTTCGCCACCTTCATCCGTACGCTTAAACCCGCCATTTCTGTCTCGGGACCAAAAAATTTTAAAGGTCTCGTTTTTTCTTTTTGGCTTTCTAGACGGAGGTGTTGGGGTTTAGTTTGAAAGACCCAAATGGAGCAATACAAATCATCGTTCAAATTAAGTTTCACGTTTTATTAGAAATATGTTTTTCTACGAAAGATTATTTTTAATGGATCTATCAACTTAGATAAAGCCAAACAAAACTACTCTCTTAACGCCTCAAATCACAAGTTCTAAAAACTTAATCTCTAAATTCCTAAACCAAGTTTTACACTTGAGATCCTTTTATAGACTAAGGACTCGGTGAATATTCTCCTACAAAAACGCATCTTCACAAATCTTATCAACAAACTTTGATAAGATTTACATTTTGTTTTTTTTTGAATTCAAACTCTAAATCTCTTAAAACTTCTTTTCAAATAAATGCCACACGTGATATCTTCAAACTCTCACGTGCTCTGTTTCGCAACTTCAATTTCCCCTTTTTGACTCGGAGTGATGTCTAAGCTCCAGTACCTGTTTTAACAGACAAGAAAACCACACAGAGTAGATAATAGCATAATATTTGTTAAGATCACTAAACAACTTGAGCAAACTATCTAAATTCAAAATCCATGATCTCATCAAGAGAAATTACGCAACAGAGTACTGATAACAGAAACAAACGATTGTCTGAGCAAAAAATCAAAAGAAGTTAAGGAAAAAAATGCCATAGATTGGCCAAAAGAAGAGCAAACAATGCTCAGACTCCTCCCCCTCAATACTAGCTGCCTCTTACTGAGAGAGTTCTATTGGATCATCCTCCTCAGGTTCATATTCCTTATCTCCCCTGCTTATCATCACATGAGTCAAAAACAAAAATATCAACAATTCAACATTATTATAAAGGAATCGAGAACTTACCTTTGAGTGCTTGCTTCACGAGATGCGTCATCTCAGTTGAGAGCACAAGCAGAGTCTCCAACAGCTCTCTGTTGGTGTATGTGGGTTCAACTAGCTTGATCTTGGCCTTTCCCTTGTTCCGGCCAACCGCAGATGTCGTAGTCTTGTGTGTTGTACTAAGCGGAACCATTCTCTGACTTGCCAACAACCGCGTAAGCATAGACGAATATGGGAGGAAGAGCTTTGATTTTGTGTCCTTGGTTGAGGCGACAATCTTCTTGATTTGACTGAACACAACCTTGCCAAGATTCACGGGAATTTCCCGCTCCTATCTTATATGCTAGTTGAATGCGGATGACGCTCACATATCCTTCATTGGAGGTCGGCAGCCAGTTGGTACAGCAAAAAGTGTACAACTGACAGTACAGGTCTGTCAGATGTGCTCGTTTGACCTGAGCAAGATTCTTGCATGACCCGCCTGTCACAGCTACAGCAATATCCTCTGACAACAAACCTTCCAGCTTCTGAAGGTTGGACCTGTCTAATACATCAGGACCTCCAAGGACTCGAATAATCGTTGTTGCTGAGATTTCGTACTCATACCCTTGCAGAAACACAGACCAAGATTCACTCTCAAGTTCACGATGAGGCATATTTGCCCACAACTCGCACAAGACATCAGAATCGTAATCAGTAACAATATCAAGAGAGTTAAACAACCCAGCATCCTTTAACAATTGAATTAAATCCGATTCATGATCTTCAAACGCATAGGCGTGTTCCACTATGAATCTATCACTAGCCGATGAATAAAATTTATACATTCAAAACGCTTCAGAAGATGAGAAAACTGACCCATCAACTTCTCAACCGCTCCAACCTGACTCGAGCACTCAGCCTTGACAACCCTGCGAGTTTTTTGACTCTCTATCGTGGACACCACAGTGATTGGTCGTTTGGGACTCCGAGTCGATTGTGTCTTTTCAGCTCCCCAACTCTTCGAGACCCCGATGACTTTGATCTCGTCATCAACGGACGGATTAACATGCACAGGAGACGAAATAGACGAGAGCGCGTTACGTCTTCCTCGATTTCGATGAAATTACCAAGAAACGGTGACTTGATTGGTTTTGGTGTCGGCGAGCGTTGAAATTTTGGTGGTGGAGACATAGGTGTTTGCATTTGTGACGGCACCAGAGATCCAGGCGGAGGCGGAGGATTAACTGTTGCGGAGGCAGAGGATTCACCCAATCAAAGGATCAGAGGTCAATACAGAACAATCAACCGCTCTTTGTTGTTGACATACTCGACGATAGTGGTTAGATCGTAACACTGGGTAGACCGATCGTTCACCATATCTCTTTGTTCTGTTTCTAAGGTTTTTTTGAGAGAGTTAAGATTTTGCGTTGATAAAGATGCGCTGATGAAGAGATGTTGGTGATGATTGACACTATTTATCCTTGTTCTTTGACTGTCTTTGACTTTCTCGGGCCTGAAAACACAAAACAGCCCACTTGCTCTGCCTAATTCTCGGGCAATTGGCGGTTCAGTTCATAAGTAATAAACAAGTCCTTTTAATTAAACAAATTTTTGTCACACACCAACTTCTTATCAAACTGAACAGGCCTTTGATTAACCCAGATCAACCCCGACCATGTGAACATATGGTAAAGCAATTCGATTTCAGACAATGTTTAATTTAGTAGCTCATTTAGAATCATTCACGACCTTGTTTTCTATGACAGCCAATAGAACCCTACTCACGAGACGTACGATCAAGGTTAAGAGTCAAAGGCTAGTCTTTCACACTAGCATGCTTTCATCATTGATAGTTCAAGAGTGTGATAGCATCAAACGGATTGGACAGCTGGAATTTCCTTTGGGGAGATTGATAAAGGTGTTCTTCGACCTAAGCTATCAAATCATTGAGGTAAGTGGATAAGCAAGTGGATGTCGAACCAATACTCAGAGAAAGCATGCAAACAACTCATCTAATACCTATTCTAGTTCAGATAACCTACCGATCTGTCACAAGGGTAAGTTGTTCTTTCTAGTGGAGCTCTTAAACTAGCTAATAGGACAAACTACACTAGAGGACAAAATAAAAACAGAGCAAGAACAATCAAAACAGAGAAATGAGTGCAAAACAGAGTGAATATTAGCTAATGATGTAAACTATGAATTTAAGAATGAATTTAGAGGATAGGGAATAGGTGATCGGCGGTTAACTCGCCGATTGAACACCGCCTACCTATATAAAGCGAGCTCTAAACCGGGATAAGCTAGATCAGCCCACTCTCGT